>DWLO01003082.1:0-11471 GCA_018245335.1 Dalla quadristriga | reverse complement strand
AATTTTGAAAAAATATTAAATGTACAGAATAAGTGCCCTTTGAATTTTATTATAGTATAGATAGATAGATAGAAGATGTGAACACCTACTATGTACAAATACAAATTCAAGAAAAATTATAAATAGGCACCATTTAAAATCGTAAGCGGTTCGCATTACAAAACGGCTCCTGCTCAGCATTATGCTGGATGTCCAAGATCAACCAGCGCTGGTCTTCCGCAGGCTCCGTCTGGTGATGCCACGGCTGCCACCCAGTATCCTCGCACAACTAGCCTCGGCGTATACGCCACTAGTAATCAGTTATACTGTTCGGTGGTATCCATTGATATCCTTTATTTGATTTAATTTAAGAATTATATATTGTAGTAAAATTGAGGTAAACTATGGACGCGTGCCAAATGAAGCAACATGAAACGGAGGTACCTACTTATTTATTGATGCATACTAATGCCCGATTTCACCGACCACTTTTAGTTTTAGAGGACTCTTTTTAAATTCGTGAAATTGGTATAAACCCTTGATCGACCCTAAACATAACTAAACGTACCTCCTAAAACACTTAGGTGTTGATTAGGGTATATTTCTATTTGACCAGTATTAAAAAGCCACTTAAAATAGTCCCCGAAATCCCCCTAGTTCTCTAAAACTACATAGTTAATTTTGATAAGCCAGAAACAGAGGGTTAATTGTGCAACGTAGGATGAGACTATTAGTATCGCCTTGATGTGATTTTTTGTAAAAATTTGAACTTTAAAGTCGTCGGTCGGCTACGTTATAGTTCATATTTGCATGAAAGATCAGATGAATTTCGCTTCATCACTTTGCGTTACGCAATTCGGCTGCAGATGTGGATAACGTAATCGTTATTCAGGTTAGCAACAAACATTGTAATAGACCGTTATTTTATGAATAATATAAAATCATAACCGGAGATAAAATGCAAATGATCGCAGCTCATAACCATTCAGTAAGTATTAACAACTAGTTAAACTTGTTTCATATAGATTTCGAATAGCTATTTGCATGTAAACCTCTTCAACCTTTTGTTTTTATGCCTTCTAATTAAAAGTAACCTCACCTTACCTAGCGCCTCCCGTGTCAAAACAAAAGGGCATTTTCAGAGGATATAGAACCTTGGAGTGGCAACTACCGCAGGCATATGTCCAACAGTGGACTCAAAAGCTGATGTATGACTGGGGATGAATGGATCCTCTCTTACAAAATTTCATGGTGGAAACTCTTTTACTTATCAAATGGCAGTAATCCAGTGAAGTAAACGGTAGGGAGCGAATACTGGAGTAACTTGATACCAGGGGAGAAAGGTCTGTTAGTGACTGTAAGTCCTGTTAGTTTCCGTTAATGATAGTCCGGTTCGTAGTGATTAGTAACGGACCTGTTTGAAGCTGGCCACAGATGCGTTGCTAGTCTTGAGGACTAAAGTGGTTACCTTTTGTATAAGTGTAGCCGGCATCCACACCTTTCCAACCGAAATACAATTCCAATAAACCAATAAACGGAATATATTCACCAATTTCAAGGAACCTCCACCAAGACTCCATAGCCAAGATGTCGTACATGGTGGTGAAGATCTGTTTCGAAATGCTGAATGCGACGGAGAAGCTGATCTTCACACACACATGGGGCTACCGGGACAAGAACGGCAACTGGCAGGGCATCATCGACCACCTGCTGAAGAAGGAGGCTGATCTTGGTGAGTGTTGACATGATATTGTACGGAGGTGTCCTATGGCACTAGCGGGGGCGAAGTTGTTACAATTTCGGAGGTTGGGGCTTGGATTACCAGACACGCGTTTTAAAAAAAGGCTGGTGCTCAGTCGTTCTGCCAATGGGATCATATTGATGATCATGAGTATAAGGTGTACTCCCTGTGTGTCCCCATATGCCTTGTGACTTACTATTGGTTGGCTCGTCTACTTTCTAGACCATTCCAAGGCTTGTCTACTTTTTGGACCACTCCATGGCTTTACTACTTTCTGGACCATTTTATTAGCCTTTATAAGGAATTGTTGGGCGACAAATGGTAACCCAACAATTCCACTGCGGACGCGTTGGAGTGGCCCTTCGCCAAGCATGCGCTCCATAATCCAAAAGGTCCTTTCTCCAGGCACGCTGACTATATTCACCCAGGAGCGCATGAAGCATATAGACTACATTGCAATGGTGGGGTCAACGAGGGTGCGATTCGTGTTCCGCGAGCCACCACTGGCACTGTTGTCCAACATATTTACCCTTCCATTCACTGGCGCTGTCTGGCTGGCTGTCTGCGTATGCGTGCTTGCCAGCGCTCTATTCCTCTACATTGCGTCGAAATGGGAGGCTTCTATGGGAATGGTATACAAAAAGTTTCATAAATGCTTCTCGTAGCTTAAGCCAGGTTTGAACCCGGAATCTGATTGCTTACACGCTTGTAATGCTTGCAGGCAAGCAGCGAGCACGCATGTAGCTTGACAGATACACCTGCATGCATACATTAGACCTTGTAGTGTATTGTGGTACACTTATGCTTGTAAATCTGATGTATAACAATACATTAAGTGTAACAACACTTAACGATAGTTGGGTGTCTACAGAACTACTTTCAGTTCGACCTATTATAATACAGATGAATTATTTATAAATCTAAACAAACAAATATAATAGCTAGCTAGATACACAAAGCCAGAAAATTGTGCATATTTATTATTCATCTACCAATTCAAGTCCCCGATAAGAATAGATTCCAATTCAATGTAACAAGATACCTTGAGCATCATCAGCCTCAGCTGTTTATTCAATCAATCACTGAGCTGAACATGCCACAATGGTTAGTGCATTTGCGTGTCTATTCTTAGATCTCAATTAGACCTCGGTAAGATATATCCACTGGCTAAATTGGAGATCTAAGGCCTAATGCTCACTGAGCTGGCCGTTGTATGGGGGACGGAATTCAGGAAACAGCCACAATCGAAGTCGCAAAAGTTTTAGAGGAATGGGTGTTGCCACTGATGATATACGATTCTGTTAACGGTAGTCGAGGTAGACGAGTCTGTTAAAAGTATGGAGAGTGTAACGGTCGGTATTTCACTACGTACGTAAAAAAAACGTATTTATATTTCTAGTATCCGACTTACCGTGTGTGGTGTGGTAGACGCCTAACTAATCATGATGATTACAGAATCCAATGCAACTAGACGGCTCGTGGGCAGATGTGCTCATACTGATTATAGGCGCAGTGCTGCAGCAGGGATGTACTTTGGAGCCGAGATATGCTGCAGGTTTGTTTAAGCTACAGCACATTAGCACCTTAAGTAACCAGGGACACATTTTTTTAGGTCAGTAAAAAGTCGTAGGCATCGGACTTACTTATACAAGAGGTGACCTTACCACTTCAGTTCTCAGAAATAGCAATGTATCATCAGTACAAACTCTGACATCAAGAAACTAAATAGGGCACGATTTTATCTACTACCACCTCTATCTTTTCGGAAACCTGCCTGCCTTAGAGTTCTCCAAACTGTTCTCAAATGGGTATGTGTATAGCAATCTACACTCCGACAGTGTGGTGGACCATTGCCTTAACCCTTCTCATCTAGATAAGAAGATCTTCTTCATTGCATTCCTACCAGACAAGTCCCTTCACTTAACTCTTCCAAAAGGGAAGTTTGAACACATTATATGTCACTTTAACTTCTCGCCTGAATGCCTTCTCTTTCTTTACTCATAACTATCTCTTTTATCTCGATTTCTTGCTCTCTCTCTTCTGTGGTCTTGTGTTTTTTGTGTATCATATTTGGATTCAGTTATGTATTGCACACATGAACATTGCGTACAAAACCAGTAAATGTTTGTGTAAATCACCACCCATACCTCTACCATATAAGTTCTCCATACTTAAGGTTGTTTTGAAGAGATCGCTGTTAGCGATAAGACCGCCTATTGTATACATGTGCTGTTATTTCTTAATCTGTATATGCTGCCCTGGCGTACATTTAAATGTTTTGTACTGTATTGTGTTATGCTCAAACGTGTTGCACGCACCCGTTTTTCCTACATTTCAGCGTGAACTGAGGTATTCCCGCCGCCACGTGTAGCGGTCGACGCGGGTCCCGTCCCCGCGGAAAGCGGGACCCCGCGCTAACTGTTGTTCGCAATTTGTTCGCCAAGGTGATACAGCGTGCCCACATTTGAATGTAAATGCGCAAACTTCCCGAGCGGACTCCCGGCGGCTACCTACGCACGTAATTTTCGTTTGTCCGAGTTATAAATTCCCCCGACCGACATCACATTTAAATTTTAATCGCCCGCCGCCTTCGCGAGGAAATTAGAATCACAATCGGCCGAGGTTTAACGCTGATTAATAGGTACGGCTAGATGCGTGTAGTTCGCGAGGTACGGCCCTTAATGGCCATTGAAATTGAACAGAAACGTGAGTGGACAAATTGGAGCGGACCGGGTCAAGATGAGGGCGGCCAAGGAAAGGGAAATGTCCATAAACAACAGGCGACTCGGTCCCAATTAATAAAGCAGCCAACACTGAAGTAGCGCAATTAATTCTGCGCCTTCGGAGATTTTAATAGTTCACATAAATCAGAGCGGGCGGCCGGTGGGTTAATCGGCGTTTAATATGCCGGACCGGCCTATCGCGCGCCGGACATCTCCGGCAGATGTATGGCTCGCCACCGACAGATAGAGCACGATACGTGATTCGGAAGCATCCCATTTGGCCGGACTTTTCCTTCGTTACCTTTTCGCGTGTTCTTTATTTACTGTGGCGCCCAACGAGGGACCGAACTGATTGAAGATGAAAGCGATACAAACGGAGACATTGCGCTGTATTGGCAAATATGAAAACGGTCATCTATTCCGGCGTGGACAGAAACGATTCCGCCGTACCCAGCTGCAAGATTATTCAATTATATTTAGAACACGGGCGAGTGTTCCCAAATTCAATTCAAGCTAGACTTCAGTTCGCGTTAAGTGGTTATATCCCCTTTAGTAGTGGACAGGGGCCAGGGGCGCTAAACACAAGGTGTAGGTGGGAAGGGGTGCGACACCTCGGGATATTGAATTTGCGGCGGTGGCGACTCTCAATTGTTATCTGGCATTGCAAGGTCGCCGCCGAGTAGCCCGGCCAGGTACTAAAGCCCTTTCTTTTGAATAGGGCTGCCAGCTAAAATAACCACATTTTAATTATTAACGAAGGTGACATAATTTTCTGATGAGAGGTGTGGTGAAAATTTGTTAATAGAAATAGTCATTTAATCCACCCCAACCAAATAAAAAAACGCTTACTAAAGACACTCACACCCCTCCCCTGCACTAGGATTCCCTGTGTTGCGGGTGGCGGACACATACAGAAAGAACCCAATTTAACACACCCAAGACCGGAGTTCAAACATTTATCTGCCAACTATATGTTTGCATCCACCGGGGATCGAACCCGTTCGTCAGTCAGGGTCACTAACCAACGCACCATAACACACATTATAACACACACCTATCTCTACGTTTAGCTCTTAGTGCATCGCCTCATACGCTAACGCACTGAGTACGAAAGTCATTCAGCGCCAAGTCTCGGTTTTATTTAAAAGAGAAAATATCTCAATTTGAAATTTTAATAGCACACCGACAGTAGTCTACTAAGCTGGCATCCCACGACGTCTACCCACGCGCCACGCTTCCACCAATACACTTTAGTAATACACCTCTTAGCTGCTCGAATGATGAGATTGCTTATCAATAATGTAGGTACAACTCTTTGAAATAAGAATCTGTTAACACGCCATGTTAATCAATATTTTTGAAAAGGTATAGCTAAGAAGTATGCAGCTAAGGACGTATCTTCATTTAAAGAACATATTCAATAGCTTACGCAATGCGACGCAAGGAAATACTGAATATCAATTATTGACTAAATTAGACTAACGGAACTAAATAATAATAATAATATGTAATATTACTTCCTTCGATCCGAAATATTGACACAAATCGGATACATTTCAGTGTTCAAATCTCAACAATACCGCCTTCAGTTGAATGGAAAAGTTGCGAGCTCTTCCTAATAAATAAATAAACCACTTTTCTTGCGCGTTGGTCAGTGACCCTGTCCGACGAGCTATGGGTCTCGGGTTCCCCGGTTGCCAGACATTTATTTGGCAGATAAATGTTGGTACTCGAGTCGTGGGCGTTAAATTGTGTTGTGTTTTCCGTGTGTGACACCTGCCACACGTAATCCTAGAGTCTGTGGGTGTGTAAACGTAAAGAAATAAAAAACTAGGTGAGTGGTAGCCCTGGAAGTCGTAGCAAGGGCGGTCATTGGTCAATTTATTTCTTGCAGGCCGCGCGGGCGGCGGCCGCTATCACGATTGAATTAAGCAACTGCCTGCACCTCGCAACCTTCGTGATTTAGGGCCACCGGCCTTTGCCCACACCTCTTAACGGAACGGGGCCCGCGAACAAAGGATCCTTGAATGTGCTCGTTCAAGTTTAAAGTCATCATTTTCTAATATACTTATATTATATTATAATATACTTATATTATATTATAATATACTTATATAAGAAAATATATAAGTATATATACCAAGCATTATGCTTCAATGTGTTTTTCGTTCGCAGGTTGATGCCAATATGAAAAAAGTAAGAAAGAAAAAGCTTTATTTCTCATAACCCAAACAAAAACATGCAGAATTACAGAAGATGAAAAAAAGGTACTTAAATTATTACAACCTTTTTAACAGAATGACTTTAATATGATATTGGATTGTAGTAAGGAAATATCTGAACACATCCGTCTGAACTAACACACCTCCATTCATAGAACACCATTCTAGATACCTCTAAACATTCATAGCGGACACAAAGTTCCCACCGCGCTCTCGGACTTGCAAATCGCTGGCAAAAAGGGAATTTGGAATTTTAATGGTGGGAATATCCGGCTGCGACCTCACTCTTTGGCGGCGGTTTATTTAAGGTTAATTTCGATGAATTGATTCAACGGTCAGCTTTAGTTGGGACGCGATGAGGTCGGAGTTTATTGGAGCCGAAGCTCCATCCGTCCGCTGGCCTCAACTGATTTGCTAATGACGGTAGTGGTATTGGATGTTGTTTTAATAGAATTCCAGTGAGCGCAAATAAAATTGATTCTCATAAGCATTGGAAATGATACGTAAATTGTAGAGGATGCTGTAATATTATTATTAGAGCGTAGTTAGACTGTAGAATTAAGTCGTCGTCATTTTGTAGATGGTAGAACTTGTATACGGTTTGCCCGGGGCATTACCGCCGCCACAACTGTTCCAGCCGTGGAATAATTGTTTTTCAATAATTGTGTTCTAGTCGGAAAGGTGTCCACACGGATGGTTACATTTATACTAGAGACAACCACCTCTGTCCTCAGGGAAAGCAACGCATCTGCGACCGACTGGTTAATTGTGTAACTTAAGCCGATAGCGATACTGATCGTTACGGTCGAAGTGCCCGGAGTTGAATAAGCTCAAGCCACCCTCACAAATAAAAAAAAAAAAATATTGTGCGATTCCCAGAGTATCGCTATCGGCTTCAGTTACACAATAAGCCAGGAGCTTTAATTAGGATGATGACTAACTTGACTAACTCACACTATACTTTTTACACTGGGCTGACACTAACAGTTCCCACAGTCTTATTACTAACGAATACTTGCTAATGAATATTCCTATTGACACATAGTACTAACTTACTAACAGTCTCTCGCGCTTACGGCATAGGCTTTGTTTCATCTCAATATTTCTAAACGGTTTTTTATTTATAGCCCCTAGCGTCCGTTAACCTATGGTCCCATTTATCGCAAATAGGCTCGGAAACCGCTGAACAGATTTTGATGAAATTTTCAGAAATTGTAGACGGAACTCTGAAATACTGTGTAGACTTTATTTTATCTCAATATCTCAAACAGTTTTTTAGTTATAGCCCTTAGCGTCCCCATCTCTAAGGTCGGAATAGGCTCGGAAACCGCTCAACAGATTTTGATGAAATTTTCAGGAATTGTACAAGTAGCATTGACGTACCGTTCACCTTTTGTTTATCTCAATATCTCAAATGTTTTATTGCTATAGACCAAAGCGTATGTTCCTCTATTCACAGCTTAAAATTATCTGGCGCTCTCCTTAGCGATTATAATAACAAGGATGAACAAAGTACCAATAATTTAACGACGTTAAACAACCCATCCGTAGCGCGTAGCAGACATCCGTAGATGTATCTACGAAGTCTACGAAGCGCTACGGAGGCTGTTAATTGCATTAAGCCGTCGATGAAAGGTGCTCTAACTTGGTCGTCGGAACTTTCCACTTAACTTTGCTTAACTTTCCAAGACCACTTGACCCTCGTCGCGGCCATTAAGAAATTCATTTCATTGTTTATGTTATTACTGCAGAAGTGTCGCTAAGTGTTGCGGGCAGGGGGCAGCGGGGGGCAAGCGATCATAGTTTGGTGGAAAGCGTCTTCACGTAGGGAATGCTCAGTTAATAGATGTAGATTTGACAAGAAGACATCAGTGGCGTGCGCAGGATAAAAAAACTGAGAACCTATGAAATGTAAAATACTGAAAATAACAATAATCTTACCTGAAATTCTTCGACACGCGTTAACCGTATTGATACCTACCCTGTATCGGTCATAAGTAGTCATAACTATTAAATCGTTGGAAAATAATACAGAATAGAGTGGTAGTTATATGTTGGTCAATTCTGTGGGGTAGGCGGGCTTATTTTCATGTATGGAATTCACGCCCCTGCTAATAAGCACCAGTAAAAATGCCTTAAGTAGCTCTATCTGACCGTATATAATGGTGACTAATTAATTTTATAATCAAATGCACCCACTTCAGTATTTCACATACTTAATAAGTATGTACGAGTAGATCAATAGTTTTTGAAATAATCTTGAATAAAATGTATGCAACTTATGTGATAGTAACCATTCTATTTCTCAATTCCAGGATGGTGCCACACAGCTACAGTTCTGCTCGGACAAATGCCTCACCCAGTACAAAATGCACATCTTCTGCCGCGAGACGCAGGCGCACCTCGATCTCAACCCCCACCTGGTGAACGCCTCGTCTACCTCCAGCCTCATCACCCCCGATCTCTGGCTGAAGAACTGCAAGAGCAGATCGGTATCGCCCAACTCGGAACGCTCCGGATCACCCAACCCCGAGAGTACTGCAAACAAGCCGAACGAAAAGACGGAAGCCCAAAGCCAAAACAGAAAATCACCTCTGCCTCTCATAACAATAGCACCCGCAGCCAAACTGATGAATCCGAAAGTTGCTGAAGACAGAGCCCCGATTCAAAAATCTCCGGAGACGAAAAAGGATCACAGGACGTCCAAGATGAATTTGCGAAAGCGTCGGACCTCAAAATGTTCTGCGACGGTCACTTCGCAATCACTGAGGCAGCACGCTTCGACGCCGAAGGCCCAAGACCTGCGCATGTGCAGCCCTTCCGTAGACGGCTCGTCTCAAGCGTCTACTGTCGGCGCAATGGGAAACAGTGCGATGCATTCGCCTCCCCATCCCATCAACCAACACCAGATGCCAGCTCCGCCGTTTCCAAATCCTATGTTCGGTATGCCCCCGCCGATCTTCATGGATGGAAGTCATGGTCCCGGGAATGAGCATAGACATCCGATGTTTCCGCCGAGACTCGGTTTCATGCCTCCGCGGCCCGGCATGATGCCCCAAGACCGGCCTAGGTTATTTCCCCCTTTAAATTATCCGCAGCCTTTGGGTCAACCGCCGCCGGTGACCGTTCTAGTGCCATACCCAGTGGTACTACCAATACCACTTCCCATACCAATCCCGATACCTTTGTCCTCGTTTCTACAGGCGCATTGCGCGAATAGAGTTAAAACTGAAGTGAACAACGACGAAACTGAAGGGCCCCTGGATTTCACTATGAATAGCAATAAAAGTAGAAATGAAACTGCTTCAGAAGCGCAAAGTAGCACTGAGCAATGCGAAACAGATCAGCCTTACGTCACCGAGACTCCTAGTGACAGGAACGAGAGGGTAGAGGAGTTGAATGAGGGCGAGGCTACTGAGACGAATCCCGAACAAACTCTGCCAAAGTTCAAAATAACCAGGCTAGGGAATAAAATGGCTAAAATCGTAGCCAAAGTAAAGGAACCCCCAGAATCCACCAGGCCGCTCCGGAAACGACGGAGACTCGTCGAAGTCACCACCGATGATGAACCGCTCATTCCTAAGACGAGGAAAATCGTTCAAGTTTAAACTTTTTAATATTCGAAAACTAATATATTGTTCAATACATATCACAAGAGCATGATAATCCGAACAGAGTTCACTATTCTTTCAATTGCTAGTCTTAGATGTAAGGTTTACGATAATATCTTTATGTTAATATGTTAAATAATTAATTAAGGCAGTAGAGCGCACTGTACATGTGATACTAGTAACATAATATTAAAATTATGATTCAACGTGAAATAAATCATACAAATATCTTAATTCTAACCTGTTTTTTTATTGTGAGTCTGTAGCAATAGGAGGACCAGAACCTAAGGGAGCCTAACATAACCTGAAAAGATTCTAAGTCATAATGGGTTTACAAAGGTAGACCGATGATGTCGAGTGACAACACAACAATCCGATATCTTCAAAGGGCTCTACCACGTCGAATGCAGCTCGTGCTATTCGGCGGCTGCCGTCACCTGCGGTCGAATAGCGTCAACTGCTTATGTTACGTCAAGGCCTTGTTGGAGGCCTTCGGGTGGCCTTAAAAGCTTCCGACATTTATATATTTATTTTTAAAACTTTATCACACCAATAAAAAAAAATAGTTATAAGGTGGACTTAATACTAAATTATCTACCAGTCAACCTTTGGGGCGAAGCAGAAAGCGGATGAAGGCGGTTTTAAATATTTAAAGAAAACTACTTATACTTAAACTTAACTTAATCTTAAACATTCGGATTGGCCACTAATCCCTCCAGAACTCCGCATTGGAGCAGCGTGGTGGAATGTGCTCCAGACCCCAGGCCCCTGCAGTGGGCCTTAATGTATTGCAGGCACACGCCTTTTAGATTACGGGGAACTCTCAAGCATGCAGGTTTCCTCGCAATGTTTTCCTTCATCGAAACCAGATGATATTCAATTAGGTACTTAAATTTGGAACACACTAGATTATAATACGGCTACATAGAAGTGATACCAAACCCACATAACACATCGCACCCTTAATCATATACTGGCTTAACTCAAAAAAGTAGATTTTTAGGAAAACGCAATAAACCAGTGTAATTTTGTCCGGTGCAAAAACACATCAGAACGAAAGAGAGCAATGTTAGGCTGTGTTAACAAATAAGGCGAATTTCGTTGTAATTTCCATTAGTAATCATAGATGACGTTAACAGAAGCCTGTGAGTATGCGTATCTCAATTCGAGCCTATGTCTTATTAGGTCTGTATAT
>DWLO01003081.1:0-11474 GCA_018245335.1 Dalla quadristriga | reverse complement strand
GAATGATGACCACACTGGGATTTGAACCCCGGACCCCCCGAATACGAGGCTGAAGTCTTAACCACTATCATCGCTATTCACGTTCACAAACTAATATGAGCTTATCAAGATTACGTATTTCTAACAAGGTCTAAAATTCAAGCCTGTCTATCAGACGTCTGGATAATACGCCTTTAATACGAAACATCGCGTAAAATTCATCAATATAGAGCACAAAACCAGGGACTTGAATCTATTTTCAGCGTGCTATATGCAGCGCGGGCTGAGTGAATAGGTGAATGGAACGAATGAGTGAATGGAGAGCAAGCGGCCATCAGTCAACCGCCGACCATTATCCTAATGGGATCTCGAATCGTTCACATTTTGTGTTTACTAATTATAATTATGGATTTTTATTTTTATTACCCAGTAATTTAATGTATTGATTGATTTACAGCAAACAGATTTGTGTAAACAATTTTGAACGTTTCGATGCCGAAGAGTAGCTGCAGACATGTAGGGTGATATACATACATACAAACAGACAGCGCCCAGTGGTATGGAATAATCGTCGTCTTTAATCAAAAATTACTAAGAACAAAATCACTACATAACAAGACAAACTAACTAAAATTAACAGTTCCAATTCCTTCAGTACTCTTACTATCGCAAACACCCTAAATGCCGGTTTGAAAGAAAGAAAGAAAGAAAGAAAAAGCTTTATTTCGCATCCCTATAACAGACTAAACATGGAGGATTACACAGTTGTCATTATATATTTGCTACTTTGATGACATACAAAACTTATTGACTGCATAACATAATTTTTACGTAATAACGTAATTATTCGTAGCAGTCATTCAAATTAATCATCATAGCCATATTATCGGTTGACATTTATCGCAGAGCCCACAATTCGATAAAGACCGTCACAGTTTGGGCCGCTGCGCGCTGTGACTATAAACGTCAGTTAAAAATAACGTTTTTCTTACTCGTCAATCAGGTTAATTCAGTAACAGACAGACAGATTCACGATAAAGTTACTGCTAGCGGAGGAATTCTGTAAAAACGTTATAAAACAAAACTATTCTTTTTAAGCTTAATGAACATAGCTTTCATTGTTGAATGCTATAACTAAACTATAAATAACCAAACGTTTGGACCAGTAAACAATTCTATTCTCGCAGTATCAAACGCAGCTTAGCTTTAATCATTAACGTCGACTATCAAATTAGTTCTATAAACGGAACCTGCGATATAATTTCACAGACGTACAAAGGAATTTGCACGTTACAAAGTCCGAGTTAAAATCGATTGTTCGATGCAGCCGAGAATTCGTATTGCCCGTAAATTTGAAGAGCCACTCGCCTTTTCAAAACCGAATCGGAATGCCCGGAGTGGCGTTCAAATTTAGCTCGGAAATGCTCCAGCTCGCGCGATCCTCGGTCCTTATGTGTATGGTTATAAAGTTCAGAATTACAAAGCTACTTCCGCTGTAGACAAAGTTGTGCAAACTGCCAGTGACCACTGATCTTATACTTTATTTTTCAACCCCGCCACGGAGCTGTGGTTTAGCTCCGTAGATTTGGAGCTGCTGAAATTTTAAATATACGTGACTAAATGAGATAGATCACTAATGCTAAAGCTTTTGACCATTATTATCTGCATTTTAATATCAATTTGTGTGAGAAAATGATGCAATACTTAGGTATTCTGTAAAAAAAAAGTTAAAGTTTATATTTTGTTTACTAAGTAGTTGAAATAAAGGCTTTGCTTTATTTTAATATCAATTTAGAAAATATTGTGTTTGTTGAAAATTTACTGGATTACTGGTCACAGCTGAACCCGACAAATATCGTCGCATTTTAACTCTTAACTGTGTAATTTACTAAGAAGCCGCATAGTGTTACACAAACAACTTTGAGAACACAGATAAACAATTAGAAAGCCGTTATACTAATGTTCCCAGAATATAAACAAATCAGATGAACAATAAAAGGAACGGAGTTAAGTTCCCCGTTTCCGTGTTCCAAAAAGAAATCGAAGATTAAGTACCAAGTGACAGAACTAAACCAAACGTCACTAAATCGAATAATTTATTGCCTAATATTTAAACGAGTAATCCCGATTTATCTGTCTCACCGCAGACCAAGGACGATAAGCGAGTATACCGGGAACTCTAAAATATTCAAGCAAAAAGCAATATTCTTGTCAAGAAATCGGGTTGGCTAGAAGTAGAAGAAGCAGGTATTTTTTTCATGCATACGATTAATTCATGAAAAAAATACTATTTTGTTTATTTGTTGTAACATCTTTTGTAAACAAACCATAAACGATTTTCTTTTTTTTTCTATTTAATGAAATTTTTTATTTTATCAAAAAAGTTACTCGCTTGTTTTGTATCCGTTAGTTAGGAGACAAGTCCCGTAATGAGTTAGTTCGATTGTTAAATGGAATAAAAAAGCTGTTCCCGTTCGAAACACGCTCCGATCTGATTAAGGCTCGTTGGTGTTCTATTAAAAATAAACCACGCTTGGAATACCAGAGGCGGTAATCCACTGTGAGTTATTATCATCCATACTTTAACCCCGAAAACAATCTTGAAGATACTAGTCATTGGCATATGAAATGGATTAAGAAAGATAAATAAATAAGAAAATGAAAATTGTGTATTCTTGGTTACTCAAACATACAGCCACAAGTGGAAAACTATTAGCCTAATAGTGTATTTACTGAGACTACCAGTTTTTACTATTCAATATTAACAAAATATACATACATAGTAATTCGAATAGTAATTTGAATTGCTAGATAAGAAATAATATCGCTCATGACGCTATATCGATGAAACAACTTGATAAACTTAATGTCATAAATTATGCGTGGTTTTTCATTTGTAACAAACCAAAAGCCCAAAATTGACAATAAATCCTTCCGGGATAATAATAAGGAAATTATTACAGTAATAAGTTTTAACCTAACTCACCATGCGCATTTTATTACACAAGAGATGTCTTTATTAAGTCCGTAACATTTGTCATGTGTTATATCTTATCTTTTCCTTGCTTCCCTGCTTGGTTACGATCTCTTATCCCTTTACCACTGTATGTCTTATCTGTTTTCTCTTTCATTACTGCCTTCGTTTTCCCTATTATTACTCCTTTCAGCTTTGAAGTAATATTGGATGTCACGAAATCTTCGCGAACTGACTTAGTGAGTTACAAAAACAAGTTTACAAAGTTTATAACGATTAAGAACTCAGTTTAAGCTTCAAGTCGTTCTGAAATGTAATTTCCACATAATCTCGCGATTTCTTCGATGTATTTTAGGGGTGTATATTTTGTATTAATTCGTCTATTGTGAAGTAAGGGAACGTATTGAGAAGTGAAGTGTGTTCACAAGTTCACAAGTTTCTTCACAAGTTTTACTTTTGCATTACGATATGATAATCAATTAAGTCATGGATGCTACTGAGATATAACTTATTTGTTAATTGTAATATTACGCATGTTTATGTACGCAACAAAAACTGTACCGTAATTTTAAAATTGTATTAGTTTATAATTTCTCATGTGTGAATTTTATATTCTTAATGAAAATAGGTTTAAAGAAATAAAGTATCTTACACCTATTACTCTGTGATGCGTTCATCGTTAGTGATCATGTATGTTCTAATTACTGTCTATGCTAGGGTATTTGACTGTTCGTGACAATAATTGATCAAAAACGCTCAGAGATCACGTTATACAAGAACATCCATCTAAAGTATTATTTCAGATAAGTAAAAAGAGCATCGCACATAATTATTATTAGTGGCCCTGCACATCCGCATTGGTACAGCGTGGTCATAGTGCGGTGATGTTTCAATGCTGCTGGAAGACAGCTGGCAGAAGTGATAAAATATGCTCGTAGCTTAAAAGATTTTTAAACAAATTGATTCTTATCTTGGTTGAGTCTATGACAGCGAATTTTTTTTTACCTTTATTTTGAGCTGAGTTTTGTCACACAGTGACTTTGCCACTCCCATACTTAAATCATTTATACAATAACGATAACACATTAATTACAAGCAAATACAGTTACTGATGGATTGAGTGGTTTATAATCGGTGGTATTTAACGGCTAATAACAGCGAATTATTATATCACTTATTTCAAGATATATCTTAGTAGCAGCTTTGAATTTTTTTTTTTACGAAATTACTATCGCAAGACATCGCGATAAGGCATAAAATGTGTACACATCTGAAAAAAGGTAGCATCTCCCAATTTTTTATACATCAGCAGTACCTCAGGCCCACGCCAAACACCCAAGAGCTCTATAAGCGAATTAAAAATGTATCAAATGCCTCACAGAGAGTGTACCAGTATTGCAACCTGATATTATGGGACCTGCACCCCGAATTTACAACGTCAATATCCAATTCTTCAGGATCCATAGCTCGCTGTATATGCGATTCAGAGTGAATGAATTCGTGTCTAGCATTCAACGTACTGTTATACCCCTGGCCTGTAGGCATTAAGGCCTACGTCACATCAACTTACTCTTTGCCCCTTTAACCCGAAACTGCTTAGTTAACATTATCAACAACATAAATAGTCCCTTTTGGCGTCCCCCTCTTCAGTCTATATCCACACGCGCGAGAGCTTACTGCTTAAAGATATTTTATTCTTTTTGATTCTTTTATATTCTTTATAAGTATTCACTTTTATTAATTAAATTCCTTTTTTTTAAAAGAGGTTTTTTAATTCCCGCATAACATTAATGGTGGCAGCGGTGGGATCCGATAAATCCCAGTGGCCTTATTATAGCCGTTTTCTTTTACAAAGTTAAAGTTGTAAAAAGTGAAAAGTGTAAAGTGAAAAAGTGAAAAAAAGTGAAAGCCAAAAGTGAAAAAGCTTTCCATAAGTCCGCGCGTGGACATACGACTCCGTGGAAATCCCCTGAAGAAGAGAAGAGAGTTCCACTGTGCATAAGAGGCCTGTCTGCTCGATTGGTCCAGCACCGAACTCGTTAGCCGGTACCTCCATCAACGAGCTCCATTGTGAACAGAAGCCCACAGTCACATATACGTGAACGGCTGATCACCGAGTTCCCGCACGGTATCCGGACCAGAAGGCCTCCCAGTAGGCCTACTTTATACAAGGAGTCGCAGATAAGTTACGATTCCGTGAACGCTGCTACGCGTCAAAACAATCTTATCTACGTCGGAATGCAGCTCACATCCGTCGTCTTATTACTACTAGCTGGAATTAAGCTGTAAGTCTTTGGTCATGTTAATTTATTAGGGATCCACGTAAAATAATAAATCCTTTGCTCTATTTTATAAATCTATTGAATATTAAATCAAAGATTTCCTTTTGTCGATATAATTTTACATATCAAATATAAATGATTAATTTTACTAATCTTATAAAAATAAAATTTTTATATTGAAGCGTGCATGAAACGCCCTGCTCTTATATTTTTACCAATTCTCTATTTTAGAATTGTGTTTTTAAATCGTATATTTCTATTTTTATGTGTACTGTGTATTTTTACAGACAATTTCAAATTTTTGTGTGTCGCATACTTTTATGCTATTGTGTTCCGTATATTTTACAGGCTATTCCTAATTTTTTGTGTGTCATTTATTTTGTTTTATACATTATTGTGTTCCGTAATTTTTACAGGCAATTTTAATTTCTTTGTGTTTGTTCCGTTGTGTTCCGTATATTTTATAGGTGAATTTTAAATTGTGGTTTCCTTTTATTTAAATAATTAAAATGGCCCAGGCCATCAAGGGTACACCTCTCACTCTGGTAATGCCAGATATTAATGTGTCCGAAGCAGAAGGAGGGAATAAATCTCCTATTATCCCGACTACCCCTAGGAAAACCACCCCTAAATTAGTTTACGACGTAGACTTAAATATCCTTATTAAATTTATTAAACCTTACGATGGGTCTAGGGAAACTTTAAATTCATTCCTCATTAATTGCAATAACGCAATCGAATTATCATCGGATACACAAAGACCAATTCTTTTTAAATATATATTGAGCCAATTAAGTGGCAAAGCGGAAACAGCTTGTTCAATTAAAGAATTTTCATCTTGGGAACAATTAAAAGAATTTTTAATGACACAATTTAGCCAACGGAAACACTATGCTCATTTATTAATGGAACTCCAAGATTGCAAACAAAACACAAACGAATCAGTCAATGAGTTTGCCTTAAAGATTGAAACATGTTTGTCCGGACTTCTTACTGAAATACAGTTAAATCCTACTAAGGTTAAAGAAGTCCCAGGCAGAGTAGCTGCCATGGAGGACTTAGCCCTCCATCATTTTACTATGGGATTAATACCCAGATTATCTAACATCGTCAGATGCAAAGATCCGAAAAATCTTAATTTAGCTATTAATTTTGCAATATCCGAGGAACGGATACAACAAAATTTATTCAAAAGAAATGATTTAGCTCTAAGGCCTGCGAGGCCTCCGCCAGTAAGGCCCAATAATAATCAATTCTATCAAAGGTCCTTAGGACCCCAGATGTTCCAGAAGCCTATTGGACCTCCTAATAATTATTTTACACCTCAAAGGTCTACTGGACCTCTTAACAGATACCCTACATTCCAGCGGTCATCTGGACCTCCGAAATTAACTGCAAGGCCTGAGATAACTTGCCGCTATTGCAAAATGCCAGGCCATGACATAAATAATTGTTTTAAAAGGCAACAGGCCCAAAAACAAATTCAATATGGTAGGGTAAATTTCACTGACGATGATCAGTTTCAAAATCCTCATCTTGAAGGACAAGATGAAGTTGACTTCACCTATGAGGTGGAAGAATCGGCAGAAGCCGAGGTTGAAGTCGAACCAGATAATTTAAACTATTAAGTGTCCCGCTTCCGTGTCGGGCGAGACAACTCTCGACAAACGACACAAATAAATCTATCCATCTTTTAAGACCGACGCATAAACAGGGTAACCAGCCCCAAACTCTCCGTCGTCCTTCATTAATACCGGTGCATGAACAGGGTAACCAGCCCCAAACTCTCCGCCGTTCTCCGTTAAAACCGACGCATGAACAGGGTAACCAGCCCCAAACACTCCGTCGTCCTTCAAAACCGACGCATGAACAGGGTAACCAGCCCCAAACACTCCGTCGTCCTTCAAAACCGACGCATGAACAGGGTATCCAGCCCCAAACACTCCGTCGTCCTTCAAAACCGACGCATGAACAGGGTAGCCAGCCCCAAACACTCCGTCGTCCTTCTTTAATACCGGAACACGAACAAGGTATCCAACCCCATACTTGTCCGGAAAACCAAGTCTACGAAATAGTAAATAAAGAAAGATACCTCCCTCACGTTTTAATTTTAACATCTGCAAGCCCAAGACCTTTATCATTACTAATTGACACGGGTGCATCCCTATGTCTATTAAAGAAGTCATCTATTAAAAATGATATTAATGTAACATCAAGTAATATATTAGTGAAAGGCATTGACTCCAAGGACGAAGCCCTAAAGAGTTTAGGGTGTATCAAACTAAAAATTAAATTAAATCAAAATAAAATCGAACATCCATTTTATATATTTGAAAACATTAACTTACCATACGATGGAATAATTGGTAATGACCTTTTCATGCAACACAACTGCCAGATAAATTATAACACCAACGTCCTAGAAATAAAAAACCATAAAATAGACCTTTCATTTAATGAACCTTCATATATAATTAAACCTAGAACCGAAACCGTTGTTGAATGCTCAGTTCAGAACCCTGAAATTAAAGAAGGTTTGATTCTCAATCAACGTATTTCTAACGATGTTCTCATTTCTAATTGTCTTGTTAAAATTAAGCCTAATAATAGAATAAATATTTCAATTCTTAATACTTCCGAAAAACCAGTTAACATTAAATCAGATCTGAACTTAAAACTTGAACCAATTAGCGATTGTAAAATAAAATCAATTAATAATTTCCAGAATTCATCTAATAGAACAGAACACGTCCTTCAATCATTAAGAACGTCACACCTTAATGATGAAGAATCTGATGAACTTTTAAATCTCTGCTACGGATATTCGGATATTTTCTATTTACCTGAGGACACACTTACCTTTACCACAGCCTTAAACCACCAAATTAAAACTACTTCAACCATACCTATTAATACGAAATCCTACCGGTTTCCCCAATGTCATAAAACAGAAGTAGAGTCACAAATAAAAAAAATGTTAGACCAGGACATAATTGAACCCTCTCTGTCTCCTTGGTCTTCCCCAATTTGGGTAGTCCCTAAAAAATTAGACGCATCTGGAGAACGCAAATGGCGAGTAGTTATAGACTACCGCAAGCTGAATGATATAACCATCGGTGAATCTTACCCAATTCCCCAAATTAATGAGATTCTAGATCAACTAGGGAATAGCAAATACTTTACCACCCTAGATCTAGCCTCTGGTTTTCATCAAATACAGATAGCCGCAGAAGACACTGAAAAAACAGCCTTTAGTATACCTGAAGGTCATTTCCACTTCAAGAGAATGCCATTTGGCTTAAAAAATGCTCCAGCCACGTTCCAGAGACTCATGAATACAGTTTTATCCGGGTTACAAGGTATTCACTGTTATGTTTATCTAGATGACATAGTTATTTACTCATATGATCTTAAATCACATATTGATAAATTAACCAAAGTATTTGAAAGGCTACGACAGTTTAATTTAAAACTACAACCGGATAAGTGCGAGTTTCTCCGCAAGGAAGTCACTTATCTTGGTCACATAATAACCAGTGAAGGTGTCAAACCAAACCCTGAAAAGATCAAAGCTGTCCAACTGTTTCCGGTTCCTAAAACCCAAAAAGACATAAAGTCCTTTCTCGGCCTTATTTCTTATTACCGAAGATTCATCCCAGATTTCTCTAAACTTGCAAAACCCTTAACATCTCTCCTTAAAAAGGACACCCCATTTAGTTGGAATAACGAACAACAATTGGCATTCGAATCATTAAAGACTAAACTTATATCCGCACCCATTTTAATTTATCCGGATTTTACAAAACCATTTGTTCTTACATGCGATGCATCTAACTTTGCCATTTCCGCTATACTATCCCAGGGTGAAATAGGGAAAGATCGCCCCATCGCATATGCATCCCGAACCTTGAATAAAGCAGAGTCCAATTACAGCACAACCGAAAAAGAGTGTCTAGCAATAATATTTGGTACAAAAATATTTCGCCCTTACCTGTATGGAAATAGGTTCACAATAGTCACTGACCATAAACCACTTCAGTGGTTATTCAATTGTAAAGACCCAGGTTCACGACTAGTAAGATGGCGTTTAAAATTAGAAGAATTCGACTATGACATTAAATATAAAAAGGGTAAAATTAATGCTAACGCTGATGCCTTATCTCGATACCCTGTAAACCCAATTCAATTAGGTACTCACGAGACCTCTCCAAATCCTGAACAACCCCCAGAGAGAACCCAAGAACCTTTTCAACCAGAACTAGATAGGGACCTCAATGATCTACTGATTTCACCACCATCATTCCGTTTAGATGACATCATTTTAGACACTGAAGAACCCTTTAATATTCCTACACCAGAACCACTTAACGACCCTCAATCAGTTAATGATCCTATATCAACCAATGAACCTCTTCCAGTAAATGAACCCTTACCAGTTAACGAACCCCAACTAACTAATGAACCTACAACCCCTTTTACTGAACCGGTTGATATCCTTCCGGATTCTCTGAGTCCTACTGATGATGATTATACCACATTCCTAAGACTAATTGCTGATAAAACTAAAACTTTTAACACACAAATTGAAGAACACAATGAAAACCTATTAAAAGGTTCTTCAAAAGTTATATTAATTCCAACATCTATAGACCTCGATGAGTCAAACCCCTACCTCACAGAAATCCTTAATAAATCAGAAAATCCCGAAACAATAATAAATAGCGAAAAACAATTACATTCCTTTTACAAAATAACATCCCAAAATAAATCATATTTTTTATTATTCACTAAAGTACATCACTTTGATGAGGCCCGGTACCCGGAAATATTCGAAACCTTAAAAAATATCAGAAACGAACTGTTAATAACCAATAACACTCAAGAAATAGGAATTACAGATCTCAAAAACCCTTTCGAAAAACACTCTTTTACTAAAATTTATAACATAATTACTTACCTTTTCCATAATACAAACATTAAAATACATATTTATCATAACAATATTACATATCCAACCCCACTAGAAATAAAGAAAATATTGCGGGATAATCATGACATACCAGCTGCAGGACACTTAGGGTCTGTCCGCATGTATAATCGAATAAAAGACATGTTCTATTGGAAAGGCATGCGCAGCGATATTGAAACTTATGTGAAACAATGTAAATCCTGTCAGGAGAACAAAGCACTCAGAAGGGTGAACAGAGCACCCATGCAGATAACCAGTACCTCAACTGCACCCTGTCAGCGTGTCAGCTTAGATATAGTAGGACCACTTCCAGAAGCAGGACCAGCCAAATTAAGATTCATTCTCACTCTACAAGACGACCTGACCAAATTCTCTATAGCTTACCCCATTCGCAGTACTACTGCCGAAGAAACAAGCGAATGTCTTCTCCATTTTATTTCTATCTTTGGATTACCCAAAGTTATTTTAACTGATCAGGGAACAAACTTTACTTCAGAACTTTTCAAGAAAACCTGTGACTTCTTAAAAATTAAACAACTTTGGTCTTCTCCATACCATCCTCAAACCCAAGGTGCGCTTGAACGGAGCCATTCAACCCTTAAAGAGTACTTAAAATCATATGTCAATGACGATCAAACTAATTGGCCCCGTTATGTATACACCGCTATGCTAGCATATAACACAGCTGTTCATTCCACAACTCATTACACACCTTACGAATTAATGTTTGGACATAAACCTTTTATACCAAATTCTTTATTCGATGAAACACCTGGTGCAACTTACCCTGAATATGTAAGGATGCTCCAAAACCGGTTAAAATACTCACATGACAAAGCATTAGAAAACATCCGGCGATCTAAAACCAACTCCAAAAACTATTATGACTCTCATACTCGCCCCGTAAAATATAAAACAGGTGACTATGTATACCTGAAAAACCATGTAAGATTACGAAAATCATTATCTCCTTTATGGAAGGGACCTTATAAAGTCATAAAAATAAATGGTAACAATACCCTCACACTATTGATTAATCGACGACATGTCACACATCATTATGATCAAGTTAAACTAGCTGAAACAAATAATACATGATTGATTAATTAAATACTTACCTTTAAGTTCATTAAATACTTACCTTTAAGTTCATTAAATACTTACCCTTAAGTCCATTAAATACATATATATCTAAATACACTCTAGTTTTTACTTACCCCTTGAAGTGGTACACGTAGTAGTAGACTGGTATCCTGTAACAAAATTAAAG
>DWLO01003080.1:0-11475 GCA_018245335.1 Dalla quadristriga | reverse complement strand
CTTTATTCTATGCATAGGTCGAAATGATTGTTTTCTATTTTGAAGTACCTACTCAAAAATATACCAATATTAGACCTATGCATAGAATAAAGGTAGGTATATGTGTTTATGAAACCAAAACACTTTTACTGTATTTCTGTCTCTAGATAGACCATTATTCGGCTGCTATCTTCGTAATTACATAACTTTTTTAAATGTTGATTTTACTAGTGTACCTAGTCTATCTAGAGACAGAAATACAATAAAAGTGTTTTGGTGTCATAATCACATATACCTTTATTCTATGCATACGTCGAAATGCTTATATGTGTGACGAGTCGTTGTTTTTACTTAATTATAATGCCAAGTTAATACGACAAAAAAACTGCTTTTTATTTAAAATTCCCGCCACGGAGCTGAGCAACCTTTAGCAAAACGGTAAACAACACCCAATCCCACGTTACTGCTTTTAACAAACAGACTAATAAAACAGCGTGACTTGTGCGTAATACTCCCATGAATAAGTTACGCATAAATTGGTAATTTCATTGTTAAATATCCGTACTGTATACACCACAGCATAATTTCGTAAGACCTGAAACTAACCTAATAACTCTTGCCCTATTTGTAACTTAATTAATTATTTGGTTAACATACCATGAGCACACCAAACAAATACACTTCAGTACATATATGATAATATATTTTGAACTTCCCATTTACATATCTGTAGTTCTTGTCCCATTTGATCAATTAACGTCCCTTGATTGAGTCTTGATCCTTGGCTGAGACATGTTTGTCAATTCCTAGTTACCAGACAGCGTGAGGCGAGTTATTTGTATTAAATATTACACTGGTTTGTAGATATATCATATTTTTAAACGTCGTAACTGAAATGAAATATATTCTCATACAAGACTTACCTATTTTTCTTATTTTTTACAATGGCTGAATGATTGACAATAATACAATAACAATAATATAATATTACATGCACCATGAAGCAGACCACAAATTGGATAAATAATAGTTTTTCCTGCCCTACCTGGTTGGAGCATGAGGAATTTCATAGTGCTCCAATTAAGAATATTGTTGTGCTACGATTTGTTTGCTGAACGACAGAATTGAATCCCACGAAAAATTTAATATAAATTACTTTGAGAAGTATTTTACATAAAATAGGGAACCATAAATAATTAACGACACTAAGAGTGTGAGAAAAAGAAACACGGCTCCTTCGTCGTTTGCGAAACACTTTAAGACTAAACCATGAAAAGATCAACGACTTAAAATAAAGATATTTTTTAAAAAATATCAGAATTTTAATAGAAACAATTGTAGTGCATTAAAATATTAATAATAAGGGCTTGAATAAGAAACACGTTTAATACTCGTTTTTAAATGTTTGTGGCCATCAGTTATGGAACACATGCAACTTGCCGCCACTGGACAAGAGGTGACAGTTCTACCATTTTGAAAACGGAGCCATTATTTATGCATGTATACTAGCTTAACACACTTGATCAATCTTAGAATAGAAATATTTCGTAAATCTACCAATCGATTCACTAAAATAAGACTTGTAAACAAATATATACTTTGGTGACGAAGCATTATTGCCATATTTTACACAGTTTGCAAGCTAAGTTAACAATAATTTCGATCTAAATCTTACGTACACTTGACTTTGAACTTATATCATATTATCCATAAGTAACGTACTCATATAGCTTACTTACAATAATTTACTTTAAATGTGAAATAACTAAATCACTATGAATGTATCATATCTTTGTTCAAAGAGGAAACTTGCATACAACATACTAGTTGTTCTCCACAACTTTGCACGTGTATATTTTGCATTTTACGTACGACACTCCACCCCCTACCCCACCCCCTTTGGCGTGGATTCTCGTTAAATCCTTGATCAGCAGTTGCCCACTCTTTATGGGACCTACCTGCTAAATCTCTGATTTGTAGGTTTGCCGTTCCTGTGAATTTGTGGTTAGTGAGTGAGCGGTATACCGGCCGTTTCCATAAGCTACGTGTCGTAGCACGAAGGCATATAGTATGTCTTCAACTATTTATCATTAATATTTAATTGTTATTGTTCCAGTCACTAGTTTTAAGCGTTGCTTGTCAATAGTAAGCATTTATATCAATAATTTATCAACAATCTATAATCAGCTAGCGAACTTTTTGAATTATGAAGCTAGAAAAGATAGCAAGATACAATATTTGTTATTTTTACGAGAAAATTATAAATCAAAATAATAAATTAAAACAAAATATAAAGATTATTTTTGACATTTCATTTGAATACCTACCTACAAAGAAAATTTTACTTCACAAAATAATACAGTAGGTACCAACTTATAACAAAAAGATTTTTTTATTATGATAGAACTCGTATGATTTTAAAAAAGGAAATAAATATACAACTGCTGTAATAAACTTGTTGTTTTCAATCATTCTAGTTACTTTAATATTACGTGACGTCATCCAGATACGTGTACACACGTAAATAATCTAAGGCCAACGTTTTCTCCCACTATGTGTTAGTCCGGTACTGTACAACTAGGAATGAGTGTCCCCTACACTAAAGACTACTCCAGTTATCATCACAACTTATCTGTTCAGATTTTTTAAATGGGTAAATATTTCTGTAGTAGCGACATGCAAAATACACAGTTAAAATATACAATATAGAAAAATGAGCAATAACTGCAACAAGTATTTAACTTTGTATATTATTATTATCTCCCATCTATTCGATAGCATTTACACAGCCTTGTGATAATTACTTATACATAACAGAGGTTACTTCGTTGTATTTTATATCCATAGCCATCGTTGTCACTCGGTAAAAACATATCAACTGCAATAAATATAACGTTTGCGAAAAATCAGAGTAACAGAAGAAAAAATTAAACTTCTAATTTACAGACATACTACTTCGAGAAAATACTAATTCTAAAATAAATACATCACAACACATTTTTAAACAAAGGCAAGGTAGATAATACTAATTAATGAAGATATACACAATGCGTACAAACTGTATGATACTTTTATTTCTTAAGCGCCAGTTTAAAACACTCATGTGTCGTTTGTGTGTGGCACAAGTGTCTACAAAATTGCTTGCAGTTCTTTTTAATTATCGAAAGGCGACGCATAGGCGGACAGCTACCCTAGAGCGTAACCTCGTCGCAACAAAAACTTCCATAGCAACACTATAGAAGTCACCAATGTGTCACCTTCTTGCCCTTTTAAATGATTGCCCTCTCAAATGATTTCTTAGAAAACCTCAGAAAATTGATGGAACTTCAATCTTCGGCAAGTAGATGTTTGTTATGACCAGTCCAGGCTTATTTTCAACTCCTGCGTTGAAAATTGAGGTCGAATCTATTCGCTTACGATCTGATTTACGAAAATCAAGGTAAATGTACAGAAAAATGGCCAATAGCGGAAAATTTGGGGTCGACCGGATTAAGCGGTTCCCACATTTTTACCTATGATTATTAAATCCTCCAAAAGCAATCTTGTAAACATTTATGAACACAATAACGATCCCATGATTTCCTCTATACCTATATACGAAAATAGGAACACAATTTAAAAAATGTTTCAATGAATATGATTAATGCAAACAAAATGCATTCCGGCATAGTCGC
Organism: Dalla quadristriga; assembly: GCA_018245335.1. Taxonomy (NCBI): domain Eukaryota; kingdom Metazoa; phylum Arthropoda; class Insecta; order Lepidoptera; family Hesperiidae; genus Dalla; species Dalla quadristriga. The sequence goes on along the minus strand of DWLO01003080.1, from coordinate 7,822 downwards.
TGGACCTACAAATTAATTCCAATGCACTATTGTCAGAACTACGAAAAATAACATTCATCAGGAGGTACCTTAGGCTGGGCATTGTCTAATAAATTCAGAATCGAAGTAAACGACAATTACTGTCATGTCGTCTCTAAACATTCTGCTGACGTCCGACGACAGACTAAGCAAGTGAGCGAGTCGCGCGTGGTCTACCCCATACTCGGTACCACCAATCGCGTGTCTTATTAGATGCGTGGCCGCATTTAAGTCTTTCGGTTTGCTCTTCAAACTCTCCTTCCTATGAAGCAGGAGCTCGTTTATATCGCCCAGCTGAATATTTTTACGCGGCAATTTCAGTGGGTTGAAGAACACTTTACCCTTCATATGTTCGCCCACCAGCTTCACGGACTGCAGTGGCGTCATCATGTCCCATAAGCCATCGGAGGCTATTACCATAAATTTGTCCTTCGGCGTAAGTCTATGATAATATACATCGGGCTTGGCCGTCAGATATGGCGGCGTATGATAATTTGCTGGTATTGCTTTCTGACCTACTAGAGGGACGGCCACAGAAGAAAGGACTTCAGCGGGCCACTTGTACCGATAGTCACCCAAACTGCGCAATGGCGCCAGTTCTCCTAAAAGCCTATCTCTTCTTATTACAGTTTTTCTCTCACTTTCTGGGTGTTCGTTCCATATTCTCTTCAATTCGTCGAGATTCTCAGTATTGTGCTCTTTTGTTATCTTTTTAGCTATCCACTCATTGTCTTCAGTCATAGTGCCTATAACGGCGTTGCAATCACCAACATTGGCTATATACAAATGAGGCCCGTCAATGTAAGATATACAAGCCACGGCACCCGATAAAGCGACCGATAGAGTCTTTGGGTTTATAGCACCATCTGTCTTAAAGGGCTCCAAAACTTCTTTGGATAAGTCACTGTCCAAATGTAAAATTGCCTTTTCAAACGACGCCTTTACATCAGGTTCACTTTTAGACGAGTTTGCCAATTCCAACAAGTATTCATTAAAACTTTTCTCATAGATCACTTTGAGGTCCTGTATTATGTCAGCCTGCAAATTAAAATTTAGTTTTTTAATTTTAAAATTGACTGCATTGGTTAATTTAAAGGGTAACAACTGCTTTATAGACAACATACAATGACGAACACATTCCTACTCCATTAAGCTTCACGATCAATGATTAATGCGTGATTGAGGCATCCAGGCAATCTTTCCGGTCAGGATTCCAAATGCAACCCGTTGTTTACGTCGTCAAGACGAATTATTATTTTTCACAACACAAGTCTTGGCCTTAAAAAAGAAATTACCTACATAGCTAGTACATAATTTCCATCTTACTTGTATTATTATTGTAGTTGTCAAAATAACCATGCAAATTGTCTGTTATATTTAACTGTAATAAGTTCTGCAATAACACATCCTAATGTTTTTTTGTGTTTATAATGACTTGAAATAAATGTGAACGTTGTGTGTAATAATGCTGTTGGTGTGCCTTAATGAAATATTTTTTTTAATAAATAAATAATTATGGGTACTTACTCTATCATTATAAGTTTCTACTAATCTTTCTTTATGTTCCTGGTTTATATATTTGTTTACCAGATCTACGGGTAACAGAGCTGCAGCTATATAATTGAATAGGCGTTTTGATATTACTTGTGCACATGCTGGACCACCATGACCATCAAATACTCCCATCAACAAACCTGCAACCAACATTTATTTATTTCTCATTTTATTTTACTAACTTTATGGAACTACAATAACAATACAATGGATAACACATACATGGATAATGGATATATATTGTATACGACACAAATTTGTGCTTTTCGAACTCACTTATGTAGGTCTACATTTTATATTAATGTCTATTTTATATGAATAAATTACAAAATTGCTATTCTGCAGCTGCAACACACAGATGCTTAGAGTTCCAAAAATGTGTTAAGACTTAGATAAATATGTAAACAAATGAAATTTATTTTAAGGGTCAAAATTAGGCTATAAATTAGGATCAAAAAACTTATCTACTCTTTAACTAAATTAAATCTAAAAAAAACTACCTACCAAAAATATAAATAATTAAAGCAAATGTTAAAATACATAAAGGTTCTGCCACCTGGCAAAGACACCTCAGACCCTTTAGACCCCTGAATAAAATTGCAAATTTGTGCCAAAATGCCATATAATTTTCAGTGTTTGCTGTACAATATTAGACAGCATGCTTAAATTCTTATCGAAAGACACCTTAAAACCTTTTGATAATCAGGTTGGCCATTATACCTTAGCTTTGCAAATCTGCAATGAAGCAGTCTTAACTAGCAGTGCAAGCAAAGATAGATTTAGATTTTTTTTAATTTAATCAATTCTGAACAGGCAGCAAACTACTTCTTTTGTTTCACAATTGTTTTATAGCAATAAGCTAGTTTAAAGAGATCAACATAACAAACTACTCAAACTTCAATCATATATATCTTTACTAACATTTACCTGAAGTCCATTTACAATGTCCTTCACATTTTGTGTCTTCTATAGGGTCATTGGAGGCCAACTGATTGGAATCGTAAGATTTTACAGAACCAGTTTTGAATTCCTTGTTGAACTCATTTTTTCTCAGTATGAGTGTTACCTGCAATTGGTAATAAGGTTATTTATCTAATCATTTCTACATATACATTTATTATCAACATATTGCAATAAATTTTAATAATATAAAAGTAAAGTTCATAAAAAGGTTTACTTAAAATAATGAGATGAAATGTAGACTTCTGACATTTAATTGTATGACTTAGTGTATATACATTCTTTACTTATTGCCTAACAAAGCTGATTTTTAAGTTTAAGGTTGATATTCAGACTTTGTACAAATTCAAAGCTATTGTTCATTCAAGTTAATAGTGTATTTGATGTATGCTATTGATTGCTAACCATAATCACTATGATGGCTTATTGAATTGCTGTCATCGTAATACATACATGTTTTACCCCTGTTATGCCGAAGCGCATAACCACGCGAGACACAATTGATTTTCCATTGAGTATATGATTCCGGCATTGAAGAGTATAATAACCATATATTATTGATAAAATAAAATAGTTTAAAAGTATAGTCAGCGCGACAAGATTTATCATCTATTCTTCCGCATCTTACGTTTCTTTCATCCAATCATCCATACATCAGCCTTTGGAGGTTTGCTGGACATAGGCCTCTCCTAATTGGCGCCACTCCGACCGATCACGTGCCCTCTGATTACTTAATTGATATGAATCACATTAAAATACTTACTTCTTGAGGTGAAGGTACTACAGTTGCACTATCTTTTTGAACCTGGTCGAACGCTCGGGACGAATGAAACAGGCGGGTATAGGGAACATATGCGGAAAATGACCATTCTTCAACTTTACACCCTCTACGATAACTACTGATCAGTTTTTGCTTGGAGCTAATATCTAATTTTATAAAGGCGTTTAAAAATAAACTTATATTTGAACTATGCATATTAAAAAGTTATCCGGGCATATTATGCAATCACTGTTACTCTTTGAATTCCGATATAACTATATAAAAAAAATATTTTCTCTAATATCTTTACCAGTGTATTGGAATAGGAAAGAAATCATTCAAAATTTATTGTTTAACACCGGTTACACCAATTAAATTTTCATTTTAACTCAAGGTCCAAAATAAATAAAACAACACAACACAACAGTACAACTTCTTCCATGTCATTTAAAATAAAGACAATAGTTTTTAATTTTATTCAGCCAGTGCATTCGAAATTGCATCTTAAATGTCAACAACAGCTAAGAGCAAAACCGGGCAATGCCGGGTATATTAATTCTGTGCGCCAAAGAGAGAAGAGAGACAGATATCTCCTGGTCTGGGGGTCTACGCTTCAATGGCATCGTCCGATTGCGACGTTAGTTGTCAAAGGTTCTAGCCGTGACAGGGATCCTCTTTTTGCGTCATCACGTCGGGCCGAACTAGTAGCTGAGAAGATGCAGCGCGCGCTCGACTTGCTACCGGAATGGCTGGACAAGTGGAGGATAGCCTTCAATGTCAGTAAGACGGTCCCGATACTATTCAGCAATAAGCGTACCCTGCCGCCACCGCTACGACTACGTGGTCAGTAGGTGGCATGGCAACCCTAGGTTAAGTATTTGGGATGTCACATCGATCGCTCGTTGCACTCCCGCAACCACGCGGTAACCCAGGCGAGAGCTGCGCGGGTTATGCTCCGAGCGGTGTTGAAATCCCGACTACCGATAAGAACGAAACTAAGGATTTAGTATGCTAGTAGTAGTTTATATTTCTATTCAGATGGCACGACGAAGAAACAATTAGAATAACCATTTATTTTTTTCTATATATAATTTATTCAAAAGTACTTATTTATGCTGAGCACATACCTACCAACCCGACCCAACCCTACAAAAGTAAGAATTGAAATCGGGAGCATTAAATATACGGCCCGACATTGACCGAAACGACATGTCACGACAATTTCATTTTATTGAATTTTATTATGTTTGCAGTCGTGGTCTATGTCTATAATTGATGAGGTAGATCATAAGTTCATAAGCTTTCAATATTTATGCCAATAATTTAATTTAAAATTTAAATTATAAATGATTATATGTTGACGAAACCTCGACGGACTGCTTTCTTGATTGAAAGCTTATTATCTTCTGAACTACCTCAGCGAATATAGGCAGAAACCACGACCGCGAACATTTAATATTCAATAAAATGAAATATCGTGACATGTCGTGTCCGGCAATATCGGGCCGTATATTTAATGTTCCTGATTTTAATTCTTACTCTTGCCGGGTCGGATCGGGTCGTTAGGTGTATGCTCAGCTTTAGGCATAGGTTTCATGTTAATAATCTTACAACTGGCAACATATATCATGAAAGGGATGTGGGAAGAAAAAGAAAGAGAACGCATGCGCAATGCCCCATGTCGAACAGTCGAAGTCGAATTCGTCATTCATCGTTCTCTGTGTCCGACATAGTTGAGAAGTAATTTCCTTGAACAGCTAGTTTTTGCCAACGAGATACGACATATAAAATAATTCAGAATGCCTACCCAGGTGTTATCTATAGAACCACAAAACGAATTGAAGTTCAAAGGTGAGTATTTTTCCTTATAACCGTTCGTGAACTGCAAACCACCGCATTAAAACTTAGCAATAGGTCGTGTTCGCCGCTGACAAATGGAGTTTCTATTTCCAGATATCGGCTTTTTGTCGGGGTGCGGTTTTTATGATTACGCTTACCGAGATCATAAAATACAATTTATTGGCAGTCTTAATTCGTGTAATTTATAAGAATAACGAAGAGATTACTAGATTTAGATGCATAGGTGTTTCTCCGAAAATGTGTTAAAACGTACAAGTAGATGGGTAGTGGCTGGCGGACAGCTCGGGTTTTTGATTGGAAAACATCGCAATACCCACTTAAGGTGTATGCATCCTTTTTGTTCGGACCTTGATTTTAACGGTACTTCAGCTAAACAAATCGCAATCGATTGTTGTACTATGTATGTACCTATTCATTCGTGCACAATTTTATAACATCTGCATTTTGTTTTGTTACCTACTATGAGTAGGTACCTATATGAATACTGCAGTAATACTCATTTAATTCCACTCTTAATAATATGGATCTGCTTACCTTTTGCAAACATGCATAGATATACTATAGCAGTCATGTCATACAATTTACCCACATACAATAATATTTTTATTAATATTATACACTTATATTATTTATTGTTATTATATAATTGGGTTTCTTTTATTGGATGAAGTAGTTGTCAATTTTGTTTAGATTGTTATAGGTTGTAATTTTAATTGTTTATCTTAATGTAGATTCATGTCATTTCATTTTATAACATGATTAGTGCTTATAGAAATATCACTAAGAAGTTAATTATTCATCTTACAGGTAGTCCTTTTTGGGCCAAAAATGTCAATAATTACAATTTGTTAGCTTTTTGAATGATTTTTCTGTTTTTGATCATTTGCTTCTTTTATTAAATGCTTATGACTTTAATCAAAGATGTTATTTAATAATGTACTCTATATTGTACTAAAGATTAAAAATACAGAAAACAATTTACCAGCAACCATAACCACATGTAGGTTAAAGTGCAAAATTGCTGGTTGAGAATTAGCTATAAAGAGAGAAAGAAAACAATCCAGAGTTAAATAACTAATGGCAGTCTTTAAAAATGGTTATTATTATGTATATTATACAACTATGTGTGTATTTTGAATGTCTATATGACCCAAGTGCCACTGGCTCACTATATCATTTATCCAGATAACTAGGACCTTGCTCGCGCCTCTACCAGCATAAAATCATACTAATTTACAACCCCATTTCGACTAATTATTAAAATAAAACAAAGCCTTTTAGTATGTATAGTGTAGCTTTCTATCATTGAAAAAAAATTTAAAACTTGTATCAGAGGTTCCAAAGATTACCCCCTACATCAATGATATTTAAGTAAAACTATGTTTATGCAGTGTGGGGTAGCTACCTGTTAAAAGTTGTGTTAGAAGAACTAAATAGTTGAATTTGACAGCCTCAATTACCGTGCACAAGTTCCATATCTACTTCTTTTCTTTTATAATATCAATATAAATTATAATACTATCATAAGGAGTAGGGTAATAGCCTAGTTACATAAATTTGATCCCAATCATTTTAATTTAAATCTTTACTGAATGTCATCATAAACAGCCTAGCATAACTTTTGTTTAGTTGATTTTTAAACCTCAGTACAGTCAGAGTGGGAACTATCACCAGAATTTTATTGTATTTTAAGACAAACATACCACACCATTGACTTCTGCTTACAATAAAAATTACGATTAATACATATATGGATATAGCAATAGCCTAGTAGAGGTTAATTAATTTCCAAGCCTTATATCATTTAAATTAAAACATTTTAGAAGTAAAACACCAGACAGGTTCCACTATCTATTTTCAACTTTTCTTGGTAGATCCATACTACATTTTACATGGTACATTTTAGTATCACATTTAACATATAACATTTTAATATTATATTATTAGTTTTGTGTGACTGTACCTACTTTGAAAATATTCTCAAAAAAAACTGTATGGGATGCTTTGGAACATTTAATAGAGAAAACATAGCAACAGTTTAACATCTTTTATTGTCTTTTTGTAAAGGAATTACGTGTTAAGTACTTACCTACCCTTAGGAAGTTGTAATAAAATCAAAGTTCCTTGGGACTGATATTTAAGCTTTATTTCATAATCAATGCAATCCATCAAAATATATAAAGATAAAGGATTTCAAGTTTTTTGTTTGTTTGTATGCAGTAGGTGGTACGTTTATTTTAGTGATGCAATATTTTTGTCGGTACTCTTTAGCAGTTTTTTAAGTACTCGAAGCTGCAAAGCAGCTTTGGTAAGGTAGCTGCCTGGTATGATTTACGAGCTTCCACTTAGGAAGTCCAGGTTTGCGTAACACAAGCACTTTTATAAAAAATCAATATCTATGTTAAAATTTAATTTTCCATTATTTCATAAATAGTACTAGAAACCATGTTGGTATTGTCATAGCAAGTTCGTATGAATTATAACCAAGATGCGTTATGTACATTTGCGCTGATGAAGATAGGATGACTAATAGGTAATGGGCGTTGAACTGTCGCTGATGGAGGGCGTTTTGGAAACAATGACATAATCTTGACATTCAAATGAGTGCCTGAAGTCTGAAAGGGTTTGAGCAGTGAATGTTTCCAGCCACTAGTCAGATTCATACGCAAG
>DWLO01003079.1:0-11475 GCA_018245335.1 Dalla quadristriga | reverse complement strand
GATTAGCGGGATTGGCGCTGGGATCGGATTGTTGTGAATATGAATATTGCGATGCGTTCGATTCAAATTAATTTGATTTGATAGTAATGATAAAGTTAATGTTATATTTCTATAGTAGATTTATTGCGATTCCAGATAAACTTATAGTTATATTTTGGGTCAATTCTGTGGGGTAGGCAGTGCTTATTTGCATGTATGGACTGCACGCCACTGGATGTCGGTGACACCTTATAAAAGAAGCGACCACCTTAGACCTCCGGATAGCAACGCATTTATGACCAGCTTCGAATAGGACAAATACCAACGATTACTACTATTTACTAACTACTAACTCCCGCAGTCCTATTACTAACGAATACTAACCGACTGATATTCCTATTACCACCTAATACGAACGGGACTAACTATCTAACTACTCGTCCCTCGTCCAGTCCTATTTAAGGGTTGTCACAGATGTCCATGGCCGGCAGTGGACGGTGGGAGTGCATGCCAGTTTGCTCGTCACATAAAAATATCTAGACTTAGACTACACTAGAATGTTACACTTACTTTCGACCCCTTATTTGAAACAAATTACAACAAAAATATTTATCTCTACACCACGTCATTAAAAACATATTAATTTAGATTAAGTATTGCAATTTTGTCAATGAAACAGAAAAAAATATTAATGTTATATCACGGGCGCTTATTATATGTTGCAGTAGATCCTAGGGGAAGTTCTGAACAACTTTTTTATCAACTTAAGGTAGAAAACGTTAACCTGCCTATATTAAGATTCTCAAAAAAAAAAAACCTTCCTTGCAAGGGGTCACACGTAAAACTTAACACTAACATTTATTACGAACTATTTACAATAAGTGCTTTGAGACTTAGCAGCTTCCTCTAATCAACGTGCTTCCAGCATTCACTCCCTACGCAATAACATTTTGTAAATAAAATACTCAATAAGTAACAAGGTTTATTAGATGTAAAAGTAAGTTTAGAAAATATGTTTCATTACCAATTGAAGATTACAATAATGTAAGTACATCAATAACATTACAATTTATTATTTAATATCAACAGATTAATTAGTTCGATTACGGTCCGTGTGGGGCGGCCAGTCATTCCACGGTTTAAGTAAGCAAAGTCGCGCCCTTTAGAATAGGCAACGTTGTATGTGTCCAAATGAACCCACTTACTGTCGCATATGAATTGCTTGAGAAATGCCGCGCAATTCGGAGAGTCTCCATACTGATAGCGCGCAGTGTTGGCAATGTCGGCTCTAGTTGTGTCTTTAACGCGTTCTTCGTAAAAATTCCAGAGCGGCATCCGCCAGATTCTGTCGCCTGTTTGACTACTAGCAGACTCAAGGTAACGAAATAGTTCTTCTGAATTTGTATAACAACCGCAAGCAGATCCGCCAAGGGTATGTAATAGTTCTTTAGACATTGTACCTATGTCCAAAATGAATTGAGGCCAGTAATTTCTTGCATATACTAGACTGTCAGCTACAAGAAGACGCCCCTCACGTGACGGTAGTCTTATATGAATTGACTTTCCATTAGCGCTGTATACTACATCACCGAATTTAGGACTTTTACCATTTGGCATTAACTCACAAAGTGGTAATATGCCACGAATGTTGACGGGCAATTTAAGAATCGCTGCTGCTCTGGTCACTGCGAGAACACACGCAGCACCAGCCATATCTCCTTTCATATACTTGAGGTCTTTAATGGGTTTTAAGTCTAGACTTCCACTGTCAAAAGTAACACCTTTCCCAATTAAAACTATGGGCCGTGAGCTCTCACTTGCACCATAATAACTTATTTCCACATAAAGAGGTGGCTGCACAGAAGATTTACCGATCGCTACAAATCCACACATTTCATGACTAGCTGCCCAACCTTGCGTTTTAACTTCTACATTTACGTCTAATTCACAAAGAAGATCGACTGCTAATTTAGCAAATGATGTCGGATTTAAGATATTCGCTGGCATCTCTTGTAGATATCGAGCCAAATTCTGGGATTCAGCTTTTATTTTTCCTATTCTCCAACTGTGGACATCGCAGTCATCATAGAGGGCCAAATTTAATTTTGAAATAATTTTCTTGCTGTATAGACGTTTATATTCTTGAAAGTGCCACGTGGCTAATTCTGCTCCTTCTGCTGCAGCTTCCGCATTACCAAATGATTCTACATGAATTGTAGAAGGTTTCAATTTCTGAAGGGCCCTCGTAGCGGTTCCTGCCGCTATCCGTATTGCTTCTTTACTTTCGTCCAACTTTTCTGCAGTATTAAAAGCCAAGCATTCAGTTCCGAGGCCCGCGACTGCAACATATCCGAAATAATCGTCTATGTCATAAAATATTCTATATTCGCCGAGTTTCGGAATAGGTGTTAATTTCAGTAGATTCCAAAGCTTTCCACCATATTTTTTATCGTATTTTTGGGCACTGGGTGTTAGTATGGCTGGCTCTCCTTTGACGTTTTCATTGTAATATACTCCTAGAACAAGTCCCTTGTCCTTTATGGCACATGCCTTTGGATCGTGCACCTTACGAGGAGGCACGAATGGTACACAATCTGAACGAGGTATTCGGAATTGGGATATAAACCGTACACATTTTTTTCCATATTTAAATTCAAACATATCGAATTAACACTTTTAATTTAGTAAAATATAATTTTTCCAAATGAAGAAAACTTAAACAGGCATCGCCTACTAGTTTAAATATTCTTATCGTTTTAGAGTGAATGACATATACATAATATTAATAAACACAAAGTTTGTATTATATTAAAGAATTAAGTCACAATATCACACACACATACTATATTCACAAATCAGGCAAACTCCGCACAACATGTCTTTTAAAAGTGGTCAAGATGTCTTCTTCTTCAGCCAGTTCGGTGTATGGCGTGATATCCATTCAGGAATATTTAAAAAGAGAGTTTCTTGTAGTTGTCGATAAATAATTAGTATCAAAAATGGGATCGCTAATCGCTCATCTTTGAAAAAGTATAGCCAGAAAGCCAGTAATAACAGGCATACATCTAAGGCATAATCGATTGCAGATCTTACATTAATTTTAGCCCTTTGTTCAAGTTTTTGATAATCTATGGGGATAACAATAGTAGCTCGTTCCGCTTTCCTCAGAATGATTTGTGTTTCATAAGGAATTATATCTTTAGGTTTGTTGGATGCTACTGACTTATTTATTTTTTCTGCGGACTTAGGAGGCGTAGGAGGCGGGACACTCACTTTCTTATCAGGTTTTAACTTACTACTGGTTGGATGTTGTTTAATTTGCTTTTCAGGCATAGATTTTTTTGGCTTAGCTTTTGCAGCGAGGACATTATTTTCTAGTTTCTTTACAGCTGTTTTCTTTGTTTTGGTGGTATTCTTTTCAATTGATTTTTTTTCGGTCATATTTAGCTGCTGTTTTTCAGCAACGTTCTTTAAGTCTTCCGTATTAAGGTACAGAGGTACAGCCGGTTTCTTGTTGCTTCCATATTCTTTGACGATATTGCCATAGTAATCGATAATTGTTTTGCCTTCGTCTGCAAATTTATCATCCGTATTTTCTGTTTTATTGGCCACTTTTTTTTCGTTTTTCTGTAGATTCTGTTTAATAACATTCTTAGAATCTTTCTTATTTAGTAATTTTGGGAATGCGAATGGCTTCTGTACAGGCATCTTAGTAATTTTCTTAAATATATTCATCTTATCTTCTTTCTTTTTGTCTAAATTCTTAGCTCCATTCTCTAAAGGTGTTGTCTCAGTCTTCACTTCTATAGGGGCCTCTTGTGATTCCCGTCGTTTCAATATTGGTTTAGGAACAAAGTTAGGGTCAGGCAGCCGTAGAGGCTTAAGTGGTTCTATTTCTGATTCTTCTTCTTCCTCTTCTTCAATTGATTCTTTAGGAGTAAGAGACCGGGTGGTTTTGTCTCGTGGGTTGTAAGTTTCCTCTTCATTTGAGTACTGGCTTGCTCTTTCTATGTCACCATTTAAGCTTCCTTCATCTGAGTAATCTCCATCCGTCGATGCAGTACTAGCAGTGTAATCTTCATCAAACGACGTATGTTGCCATTTACCATCCGAGTTTTCCGAATCCTGACGAACTTGCAGGGGATTACTATTATATTCTTTAGCTTTGACGGATTCGGTCTCGACGATTTCAGGAGCTTTGGAGACTCTCATGGTAGTTTCTTTTGGTTTCAGTTTTTCCTGTTCATATACGTTATGATCGATATTGTTATACGGAATGTGATTTGGCTCAAGTTTAACGAGTTTTTCGGTTTTGGTTTTGGTTTGTTCTTCTTTCATTGCTACTGCTTTATAGAAGCGCGCCATTGCTTGCTCGTGAAGTAATTCTGTAGAACTAACAGCATTGCGTAGTGCTTTGAAGGGCATGACGCAGCGAGAACTAAGCTCCGGCGCAGAAAACGAAAGAGGAGGCGGAGATAATGCGTCTTCCAAATCCAGTTGAAATGATTTTCTTTTTTCTGAAATAGAAATTTATTTTTAATACTAGACTTGTGATATGGTACATCCCGGGAGCAACGAGGTGGAGTACGCTCCAGGTTTATTTAATTATGAGGAGAGACTCGTCCCCTGCAGTGGGCTGTAGTGTAGTTTAAAAGGTTTCTAGCCATAATAATCCATGGCATTACCACTCAATATATAACTACAACACAACTAAGGGTATATTGCACTATCAACAGATGAGCCTTGCTTGGTGGTTAAATATGGATTTTTAACATTTAGACCGAAATAAATACCGATTGCAAAAAAAATTGAAATACTTCCGTTCTCAGTGTGTAGTTGCATACTTGTGTAAATCTCTTGACATTGCGATATTTTCTGGTGATGACGTGGGAGGATGTGGAGGATCTGGGCAATCTACGAATCATCAGCATCATCACACCCCATCAATGGCCCACACTACTGATCACGGGTCTCCTCTCAGGGTGACAAGGGTTACGCCATAGTCCGCCAAGTGCGGATTGGCAGACTTCACACGTCTTTGAGAATATTATGGAGAACTCTCAGGCATGCAGGTTTCCTCACGATGTTTTCTTTCACCGAAAGCAGATGATATTAAATTATTTAACGCGCACATAACTCATAGGTGCGTGCCTGGGATTTGTGCTCCGGACCCCCCGAGTAGGAGGCCGAAGTCCTAACCTAGGCTACCATCGCTTAGATGATTGAAGTGCAATATTCTTCGGCTTGTCATCTTTTTTTTAAAGGTTTTTATTATTTCACTCGCATAAATTAAGCTGATATATGTGGAAACCGACCTGCTTAAAAAAGAAAAAGTTAATTACTCTAATCTTAGCAATTAGCAGCTTATCACCATGAATAACAAGCATTTGATGCATACATGTAATTTATGTTGCTTTCATCTAACATACCTCAGGGCGCTATTATTAATATACTCTTTATTGCACCATAAAAAATGTACGACAGTTTTACGAAATATGTTGTAGGCCCTTTGATTACAGTCGTTATAGTTAAATAGTATTCTACCTTTAATTTTGAGTTAAGTAAGATGGATTAAGAAAAACATTATAGTATTTAAATAGTATTCTACCTTTAATTTTGAGTTAAGTAAGATGCATCCATTATAAAACAAAAACATGATGGTATTTAGTTTTAGAATATTTATCACAAACTTTCAGTTATATATAAATCAATAAAAATAAAATTACGCCTCGTAGAATATGCCATTAGGCATTAGGTCCGAACATTGTAGAAATGTAATAAAGCGTAAATAAATAAACAGTCTACTTACTGAACACCCTGTATATTAAATGTTATTGTTAACTGCTGATTTTTATTTCTTCTATTTTCTATAAATCATACTAGATACTAAAATATGATACGACTCAGGACGTTACATCCCTTTATATATTTTTACTAAAACAGTCAAGATCTCACGAGCACAGACCACTAATTGCCTCCAAATCCTATATCCGAATTATTCCGAGTTCCCCGAAACTGGAGGGTCGTAACAAGCTTACCATAGACGAGAAGTGTCCACACAGATCCCAAAGGAATGATATTCCTGATATTTCATTACCGCCCCTGGGAAAGCGCGCGGAATGAATAAGCGCGAGTTGAGAACAAAAATCAACACGCACTCTATGGTTTGCTGTTCATTTTCCAGAGACGTTTGATTTTTGGATGCGGTAGTTTTTGTTTTATTTAAATGCATAAATTGATGTTCTTTGGAAGTTAAATTAAACTTTTTACAGATTGTTTTTTGTGTTCTATTTTATTCCTTTTTAATGGAAAACATTTACAAATGATTTGCGCAAAGTAAATAATCGAAATTTAAAATTGCGAAATGCTGTATAGAACAAACGAATTCAAACTGTTTACTCGCTATTTGCATGTAGTCTTTGCCTGTAACTATAGTTCTCACTTACCAATCTTCTGTTAATATTTACTGTATGTGTCCTTTGTAATGTAACAGTTTTAATAAGTTGGCGTTCAAATAAATAAATAAATAAACGAATTATCAGCAAAGTGGGTCACGATTCAATTTGCTCCATAGTATAGTAAAAATACGCAGCTTTATGTTTAATAAGTGATGTACTTAAATAAAAAAAATTAAAAATCGAACATTGTGACATTTTTTTTTATCAGTTAAGTGTTTTTGTAGTCGGCCTTTTGTTTCTTTTTTAATAAATTAATGTCTAATTATTTTAGAGACTACTCACATTTTTTACCCACCTGAATAAAGATCCTGGGCAGCTTAAGCCGAGTCTGGATCGTTCAGTATAATATTTTTCTTTTTCCGATTGTTCTGAGCAGTATAATGTTCCGAATGGTGTTCTCTTTATGTGACTGCCGCATCCACGCTCCCATCGCTCGCCAAGCCCCGGGATTAAAGTCCGGAACGTCAAGTGTCACTCAAGCGGCGTATTGACTCAGCAGATTATATCAGCTGGCCCTGCGTTTATTAACCTCTGCATTTGGTATAGTGCTAAACTAATTGAGTATGCGTGAAACATAATTTATATGTTTTGGCATGGGATATTGATGACGTCCTGGTTTGGTTAAATAGCATTTAAGAATGATATTTGCTGATTATGTTTAAACTGGATATTGCCAGCGGCTCCGAACGCGTAATGTTCGTTTTTCTATACAAACAATGCCCTATTCGACTCCCATCGGGGATGATTTTTGAAGTAAAACTTAATTATCACGCGGGAGGCGTGTTACGGAAGTGACGTCACCGATGACCATGAGTAGGTATGCCTAAACTGTTCTTTATTTAAGCACTTGTTATCGCGCGATTTTTAAAACAGTAGCCCATTTGCTTCTCTAGGTTTTATATTTTTGTTGATGGCTTGGGTGTCCTGCTATTAAATTGTGTAGAGAAACAATGTCTTGCGTAAGACACGCGAAGGAGACCCCTGTTTAAATTCATTCCTTTCTTTAACTTCACGTGTACGGACAGAGAAACGATCAAAACAATGTCATACTAATATCCTGCCTTTCCAACTCCTTGCCTCGTAGGTAGTCTTTTCCATAGGGTAGATTTAGTAAGTACGTAACTACGTACGTCATATTGGTTTACCATTCGCATGGATAGTACCACAAAGCATTAGAAACTTAATAAAGGGACCGTCGCACAAACACGGGGATACGGCCGCCCTCAGCGGTCACGTGGCACGCCACAGAGAATAATATCATGATCTTTCACGCGCGAAATTAGGTGGTACCACAGATCTCTAAAAAAACGAAGGGATACAAAATGAGGATTTTAATGGAATACAACTTGCAAGCTTGCGAGTTATGCCTGAGTAACCTACTACATGTCCCAGTGCTGGGAACGACTCTTTCCTTTTGGATTTAGATTTATTCTCTACCGAACTTTCCTGCTACTGGTAATGTTAAAACCTTAGACTCATAAACATTAATAACTTTCTGACCCTGCTTTCTACTCTCTTTCTCGTGAACGCATGAACAAGAAATTAGTCGGCTAGCCCGAGTTATCTAATGATTATAATATTCGTCTTCTAATCTACTTGATTCTACGCTATATTCTACCTTATTTGTCTATGGTTTTACATTGTTCCACGTGGCTAATTGGCGTTATCGATTACGACTCACGTATAGCACGGAGCTCCTTTCTTCTACCATAACGATATTACAGATAACACACAATTTGTCCCGCCACCCTTGAGCACGCAAAAGACAGATAAAACACAAGGGAGACTTCATCAAACTGGCACAACCAGCATCATTACCAAATCTGCATAACTGCATTGCCTTGCGGTACGGTCGCGGTTCGATTCTCAGGGGAGACCATCCGTATAAAACTCGATTGTTATTGACGAAATCCCTATTACACAGCGTCAAAAGGAAAGAACCTTTTTGTGTGTGAATAAAACGTGTTTTTGCATAACTTTGGAGGGTAGTTACGCCGTTTCTAGGTTAGATTAGACATGTCACCCCCACAGTTATTATATGCAAATAATACGCATAACTTTGGGCACCCTATTCCGTGTTTTATCTACTTATCTGTGAAATGGCTCAATTAGTAAAGCGTGCTCAATTCGCCCTGCATGAAACGATGCAAATTATCGCGATATCTATGTCGGAATATGTTAAATGATTTATAGCTGTCGTATAGATATTGTTTAGACTGTGGGGAAATAAGAATGCTGTAGTCAAAATTACGTAAATGGTTATAGCGAGCACGCGCTCAAAAATAATCAACGTTTGCGCCAAACATCATTTAAATTTTTATTTACAAAACTATTTCTCGGATTAAGATTTTGTACATTAAGGTTTTGTACATTTCAGAAATGATTATTTACTATGTTTAAAAAATAGTTCCGTGACCCAATTTGTGAAAATATAGTAGTGTCACTATGAATATATTTTGAATCAAGATTCCGAATTGGAATTCAGAATGCAGTCCTTGTGGACACTGCAGCTATAATGACTAATCTGGAGCAAATGCAAGTGAGATCCTTAGCATAAGCGTAACTGATCTAGAAATATAAGTTAGTGCGTCTCGACTCCTTTCGACCACAATACTTGTCAAGCCAACAGGGGAGTTTTCCGTCTTTCCCTAGTCTATAAGGTATTTGACACTGTTGAAGAAAGTTACGTCGCTAAATAGTGAACTGACGTCACCGTTAGTGACTTCTTATAAGGCAGACTATTTATAGATAGATATGGAGCTGATATGAGACGAAACAAGATTTTGCGCCGTTCATATTTATGCCAATTTATTATAGCATTTGATAGAATCGTTACGCTTAGATTTAAAGGATAGGATTGTCGATAGTTATATTCTAACTTATGGCATCTGAACATGGTCCTCATGAAGGTCTGTTGTCATCATTACATACCATAAAGACTAACAGGTATTTATGAACAGCAAACCAAGAAACAAATGCGGCTCAAAGCCACACAAGAGGATCAAACTAGTTACTAAACTTAACTTTACCCACAAAATATAACCAAAAAGCGGTCGCACACATTTATAACCATTAGCGCACACAAAAACGATCACAACCTCTAATTTCACCGAATCTATAAAACCAAATAAATCATGAAAAAAGCAAACACATACGACTATTAATATCTCTATCCTTATACTTAAAGTTGATAATTACAGTTTGGAAACATCGAGGTAACGTTCGAAAATTAAAAGAGTTTGGAGCGTTTTAAAACGCGGCACGTATCATTATGTTTGCATTATTTTGTTCTTATTCTGACGCGACCCGAGGTTAAGTTGGGTCACGACACATCCCAATTAAGGGTGATTAGGCCTTATAATTTATTGAGTGCGTTCAGAAACGCGGCGGGGTCGCGGCGCTCTTTGTGGAGAACATTGTCCTGGCGCCAGCGGGCCTTTATTGCAGGTGTTGATTTGCGAACGCAGCTTCTTAGAATGATTTTGAATTTTTGAATGGTCACGGTTAGAGGTCAGTGTTTTTCTTTTCTTTCTGTTTTATTTGCTCCTTGTCATTTTGACAGGATCAATTCGTAAACACACGTAAACTAAGTTTGCAAGAAATATCTGCTACTTTGATGTAGAAATATCAACACAGATTTTAAAGATCTGTGGAAATTTTTGGAAACTAAACGTGCTGTGTTTTTGGATTCTTTTTCATTATTATAATATTTAATTATAATTTGTGCTGAGTGAATAAATAATGTACCTAATGTAAAATTACTGCTATCGTGGTAGAGCCCTCTTAGTACCCTCTTTCGAACAATCCGAACTCTGATCCTTTTCACTTTCACACGTTTTTGCATGGACCAAATTTGATAGCGTTTACAATAAATAAATGGCCTTCCTCTAGTCTGTAATTAAGAGCGCCGTGCTTTCCCCATTACCGCGACTGGGGCGCCACGCCGCTCTTTGATCAGTCACTGTCGTGTCCACGCCCACATGTGGGACACGCCTTGGTCTAATGGATCACGATAATACAATTAGTATCGTTTAATTGTTAAGGCGAAAATCGTAATCATCAAGTGAAGTATGTAATCTAAATAGTCAAAAATCTTTAAACGTCATTCGGCTAATACTTTACAATAAGATTCTCGTTGATTATTTAAACACAAGAATCAAAGAAGATTGTTTTGACAAAGTCAGACAGGCGTAAAAACAATTTTTTGGTAGTCTGTTTCTTAATTTAAATTCAATGTTTCTGCATGTGAGAGCTGATACGAAATAAAAAGCAGGCCGTGGAGACCTTCAGTGCAGATTGGTGGAGGGGTGAGTCAATAAAAAAAGGCTTTACGACTGCAATCTGACGATACCTACCTACCTACCAGGATCGACGACTCAATGTTCATTAAATTCATCCTGAAATTTTACCATTCAACTGTTGACCGCGGCCGAGGTTGCTCATCGATGTCCATGCGACAGCGAATATAGCTTCAGTTAGTACATAATATACCTCCTACCTCTTACCTTCTACAAGGTAAGTTATCGATCAAGTAACGGAACCGTCCGGTATATTGAACGCCGCTCCATCGCTGTTACCAGTTATTAGTCCATCGCTTATCAGCGCGTGCGCAGCCCTAGGGCATTGAGGCTTAGCCTTTAAGTATGAACTACTTTCGTTTCTTTGTATTTTCCATCACATTTTCTCTTTAGCTTACGTTCTGGTGATGCGTTTTCAGATATATACTTTTTTTTGCACCAATATAAAATAAACAATAGTTTTACAACAACAAAACTTATGATAGATGTACAAAAGGCGTTCTTATCGCTAAGTAGCTATTTCTTCCAGACAACCTTAAGTCGAACACAGTTATAAAAAGGTAGGATGGCGATAAATTACTTACTTGACTTTGCCCGCGACTCCGCCCGCAAAAGTAAATTTTTCCATACAAAATATGGGTGTGATTTCTTAAAAAATATCATATGTTCTTCTTCAGGCTTCCAGCTATCTCCACAATAAATTTCATAAGAATCCGTACAGTCGTTTTTGCTTTTGAGTA
>DWLO01003078.1:0-11477 GCA_018245335.1 Dalla quadristriga | reverse complement strand
TGCAGGTTTCCTCACGATGTTTTCCCCTACCGAAAGTAGATAATAAACAATTAATTAAAGCGCACATAACTTAGAAAAGTCATAGATGGGATTCGAACCCCGGACCCCCTGACTAGGGGGCCGAAGTCTTAACCACTAGGCTAGTGGTCCTGTTAGGATTGTTCAGATCGCAAGCATAATAGATAAACGTTTTAATCTGCATAGGTACTTGGCCAAGAAGAAATGTGTATTGATGGAATTAAGATAAGCTAACGATGAGGTAAGCGACAGAGGTAATACGCGGATAGATACGGACACAATATGATCTTTTTAAAACATAGGTGATGGCTAGCCTGCGATTATATGATAGCCATTCTAATATACCATACTCGTAGCACGGCACCAGGTCAATTATTAGTCTTTAAAACTGTAAGTTTTTTTCAAAAACCCAGGCCATATCTGAGGTATATTAGGTGTTAACAGGGAATTGGTCAGTGATTTCTTGATCAGTGACGAAGTGCATGTTATCTATCAATGTATTATGTTCTTTTCCTTTTGTGACGTTTCTCAAGTGTATGTAAGTTTTGACTATAATTTAAAATACTTATCAGATATACCTACTTCGCTGCAGGTTAACATTTATTCACTCATTATAATTGACTTACCATTAATAATGTTATTTAATGCTTTAGCGTAATTAAATTTAATACGAAAAAAATCTATTAAATATAATAAAAAATAAAAAATTCGTTTACATTAATTATGAATAATTACACAATTAAACATAAATAATTACCATAAATCAAACCTAATAAAAGCAATACTTCATTAAATTAAAATCAAATAATCTATAGAATATAAATTGTTCATATAAATTGTTCATAATATTTAAAATAAAAATTACATATTCGTGATTTGGGTACGTATGTACATTACATATTTCATTATGATATTAACGTACTCCATCCACTACAAAGCGGATAGGTGTAAAATATGGCCAACCCGAGAGTCCCAAAGGTCTACAACATAGATTGAGGCTGTTATCTAATGATAACCAAAGGGACCGACTTCTTAACCTATCCACCGTAGCACTAACTCTAACGTGCTCTAACCACATGCTTTCGATTCAGAAAAGCCATGATAATAAATTGTTGCCTGTTAAAACGGGAAAGTTCGCCTGCGTGAAATCTCGAAATAGAGAACATTTTAAACAATGAAAAAGGGTACAGACGCTACGGTCTATAACTAGTAAACCGTTTGGGATATTGTCATAAAACAATAATATCTACAAGGAATAGGGACTACAATTTTATTTGTAAGAAGATCTACTTCAAATATTTGTGTCCCTGGCGGTGACGACCAAGGCATATCTGTTAGAGCTCGAACACACTGACCGAAGGCAGCCGTCGAATAAAGTTCATGACGTCCGAGACTTGCAGTCGAATTTAGGTGTACAATATTGTCTGCCTCAGGCAATAATCAAACCTGGGACCATTCACTACACAATCAGGAACTGTACTAACAGGGCTACGAGGTCATCTTAATAGGTCACGCTGTGACTAATATTACATTTCAGCTTCTTTGCCGCGGTTGAAATCGTAATAAAAATAAAATGTTTGGAAAAGATTTCATGAGCATGTAATTGGTTAGTTTACGAGAGTTTTGTTTATATGAGGTGGGGCACTGGCCGTGGAGCGTGTTATCGAAGAGCATGCTTGGTTGATGTGAAGTTAATGTGTGATGCAATTTCGTAGCACTGAACTAACGTCAACAACAAGCAAGATCTACGATTGTTTGAGAAACCGATTTTTGTTTTCAAACGCGTCAATCCCAAACACATTCGTCTAGGAACTTACCAGAATTACTAATGCATCACGAGGTACGTTTTCGAATTACGTACGAATTTACTGCAATGCGATTGTGATACTGTTAGAGTAAGTCTCGAGTTGTGGTCGTAACGCAACCGCGTATATAATTTCTCACGAGGTTCACTTTTTCATGTCAACTATTTGTACCGTATTAATTGTTCCTAGTGCGGCGCATACTAAGAAGTGAAATAGATACTTTTTATTATTTATCAATTTGTGAAGATTCTGATAAGGTTACTTAATCACTAGGTCAATATGAAAGTCAATCATATAAAATTGTATTCGTATTAACCTCATAGGATATTTTTTTCTGATTATTGTTATTTATGTGAACCTAATATAAAATGTTCTTCTTAAGTTCAATGTAGACGAGATGTCTAGAAATACAACATTAGTGTAGTGAATGAAAAATATTGGGCACTTTACCTGGATCGTTTCGTGACCAGTTTATAATGAAATAAGTACTATATTAATATGGCTACTGATTCTTATAATGATGTAGTTTTATTTATGTAAACGGACCCGTCGGTAGTAGTATTATTTGGTCTAGCAGCGATTGTTCAGAAAAGAACAATGCTCGACTCGGTTGGCAATTAATAAACTAATGCGTTTAATTGTTATTCAGAGGCGCCCAGTGTGTTCTCGCCGTTATTTTGACTAAGAATGATCGACTTCGTGCTCTCGATAAGGCACAACAGTTCACAACACCTTTTCTTGGTCGCGTAAGTCAACTTGTTATTGAAACTACCCCATAGACTTCCGTCTTTACAAAGATGTTATCGATTTGTAGAGCAGTTCATGGCTACCATTTATTTTCACTGTTTTCATATCTTTAGTTGTGAATGCAAAATTCATTCCTATTTTATAGATCCTTAACTAAATATTTAATGGAACTTTTATTTGTCTGATACTCTATATCTATAGGATTTATTTAGATAATAACTATGTAACCTTACTGTGGTCACGCAAATACGGATTTACGGAACAAAAACTAACTTCCACCTTATAACACACATTGATAAATCCAAAGCGACAATAAGCAACTTAAAGATCGAAGTTGTATCTCGTAATATCTCATAAAAGTCTCAAATTATGTATTGTTACAAAAGCCAACGCCATAAATAGTTATATTCTGTTATTTTTAATTATCTGAGACTGATCATAAAGGTAATACTTACCGTAGCGTGGAAGATAATCCAGCGCGGGTACACGATGGTATTGCCGTCCAATGAGACATAGCACAAAGTTATAGGTCATTGTTTTAATACAACAACAGACGTACCGGCCGTAACCATTAAAATACGCGATGCGTTGACCTGAATGCTCTCGGAAATCTGCAATTGTCGTCGGACAGTATTGTCCGACCTATTAGCTTTGGATTTTGTTAACCACCAAATAGGTTTAAACCAAAAATATTAATTAGTCTTATCAACGCTAAACGATAGTTCATATTGTGATACGAATATACTCGTACTAGTATTATCTATTACTCACATATAGGTAGGTACTAATGTGCAGCTCAGGTAATTGGTTTAGTAGTGTATAAACTTTACATGACCCATCATAATGGTTCAATGTTTGTCTTCGCACATCTTAGTTAATTGAAGAGTATCTTTATAGGATAACCGTATTGTTTGAAATACAACGTAAGTATCGCATAATAGTAGTGTGTTCTTTGATACAAAACGTAAATGTTTACACATTAATTTATGAATGCCTATGCGACGGTTTTCTTCGAGTAAAAGACAAACGTTTGTTATCTAAAGTGCTTGTTTTAATATCTAGTTTTTCTGTTCAAATTATTGTTTGATGTTAGGTATTACAAATTAAAAAATTATGTTTTCCCGAAAGCACAGCTATTCTAAGAGAAAATTTTCAGTTCGCTTATCAAAAGAAAGCAAACAAATAGACAACAGTTTAGCTTCATTAACAATTTGTACCTATTTACCTTCTTCATTATGAAATCTCAAAATAGAATCTTAAAGGAATTCTATTTGTGGAGACTTGCGTATGAACTTTCTCAACTTACTAAACAAGAAATTAAAGTAAATTATATAGATAGATTTATGGAAATGTTACGGATATTTGTAAGCGATACTTTTTGAGCACCTTTATTTTTATATGATTGTCACTTTTATATTTAAATTATATTTTTTGATAAAGTAACGGTTATGACATCGGCTGACGTGTGCTTTTATATATATTTTTTAGAGTCTTAGATACAAAAAAATATTATTAGAAATATCCGTCTTTCTGTTTTCACTGTCGCCTCTATCGCCTACAGATATATAATGGATATTTTTACAAGAAGCGTTATCCATATTTTTCCTACAAAAGATAAGTTTTCAGCACGAAGCCGGTTATCAGACTAGTAGTTTAGAAGTGAAAAGATTCCGGACATACTGAATAATAAAAACTATATTCAGCGCTTATTAAACAAAATGAATGACGCAAGACGTAGGAAGATATTTCAGTACCCTCTTGTATTGTATTGTATATAATTTATGATTTGTCGCTTGCGCGGTCTCATTTGTAAGTGATACGGTGCATATACGTTCGGACTAGCTTCTCAAATATTAGATGGGCGACTAACCTACAGATGAACCCAAGTCGAGTCGCCCCGGTTAATGACATTGCGAAGGTCAGACGACAATCACTTCGCGGAAAACCAGATTCCTGAAGGACAATTATTACATGCTACAAAGTATCTTTTGTAATGCCGCCCTCTTCGGCTTCTTGTGTAATTTTGAAACACATTGCAAGTGGCTGATGTTCATTTCAGTAGGTACATAAGTAATTTACATTGCGCTTGGCGAAAATGTTGAATCATATTTTGTATTGTACTTTCCTAAAAAATTCAAAAAGTGCGTGGATGCATCAAACGTTTTAAAATCGCATCGTGTTCTTATAAGCGTAGCATTTGGTGGCAATACATTATAGTGTCGGAACACAAAAGATGGCATTGTGAAGTCGACACGGCGACGTCCGATAACGATCACACGCGGGACCGGCGGCGCGGCGGCGCGGCCGCTGCTTCTCCTGCGCCTGCGCAACTACGCTAATCCTTCAAATTATACATCTGAGATGCCTTTACACTACTATAATGTTCCGGGACCGGGCCATCCTTGATAAATCCACACGACCAACAATGCCACATAACGAGATACCTTCTATTTCTGAAAATGATTGTGAAGATAAATTATTCGTTTTGGTACTGATCTTTATTTTATCGCCAGAAAAAGAGAGTATACTATTTAATTAGCGTCACAAACCATGGAAAATAATAAAAGCGCAACAGTTTAGACAACATGCTGTTGTATTTGCCTGTCGCTGTTTTACGTCCAATTAATTTAAATAATAGCTGCCTCCCAGTCTACCTGCGTGCCTACCAGGGTCCTTTTCTCGTATCGATATACCTACATTATAGAGCTGATTTGAGTCATTCCGAATGACAAGCGTGCTCAGTCACAAATTAATGTATTCTTGGACTCATGTGATCATAGAATATAAAAAACATTATATAACTATAGTTACTTATAGTTATTTTAAATACTAATTATTATAACGAATGAGATAGGTCGGTTAATAATAAAAACCTGACTTCACTGAAATTAGTGTATTTCACACAATTATCATTAGCTAGAAAAAACCAAAGATCTCAATAAATATTCGTCAGATAATACGAGTTCTTCTATATGGGTCGTATTTATTTATTTTTCAATAAAAACTGGTTCGCAATGCCTATCTTGTTTGATTTATCTCATCAAATACCTACCTACTGATTTTACGAGATTCGCTTTAGTTGTACCTACCTAATTTGTAACCATACGCTATGTTATATATTGACAGTGAAAAAACGTTATTTACCGTTGTAATAGAGCGGAGTAGATTATTTAACTATACAGAAAGACAAATACATACAGTTACAGAATCAGCGCTTCGACGCATTAACCAGTTACTACCCTATACAAGTTTCTATCTTTCCTGTTGCCAAAGGTTGTTTTGCATTTAAAACAAAAAAAAAATGTTTTATTATGTATTAAACTTGTACGTATATGGTAAATATATCATTATGGCATGTATCTTTCAACAGGATTGAAATTCCCTGAACTTTAAAAAAGCGTATCTTTAAAAGTGAATTGATCGTTTAGAGGTCGTTCATTGTGTTCGCCAAGGGGGACATTTGTCTACTACTTATTATTTTGGGCCGGTTTTTATGTAGATACCTGCCTACATGGCGCCTAGCTATTCATATTCAAATTTGAAGTTTGTGTTGAGTAATATTCGACACTTATATAAATGCAATTGTGTAATCCGATAGTTCAGTTGTTATATTCGAAGAACCAGAAGTATTGTATATACTTTATTATTAAGTATTGTATATACTCGTATTCATAATGTAGAGCTTGTAGACTAAAATGGCGCTATTTAAGTTATACGAGATCGCTCAGTATTTGTTTTTTGACTACATTGTTGAGCGAGTTCTACGGCTACAGACTACGGTACCTGTTTCCAACCAATAGAATCTACATGAAATATTTGATGCGATCTCGTGGCGAAGGCCGAGTGTGTTACCCCGCCGGGGCAGGCCTGGGTCATCCAGCTTATTCATTAGCGCAATGTTCCTCCCACCGCACCGCTTATTTTATTTTATTTATGGCCGACGAGCCGAGGTGAGACCCCAATTTCGCATGCGCCTGTGGCTTGATAATTATAGCCTAGCCGCGACTGAAAAAAGACGCCATTTAAAAAGGCAACCTTCTGGCGAACCCTTCTGCATCGGACATGTTGGAAATGATTTTTAACAATAGCTATTATTATGTGCCTTATATACTGGTGGTATCTAGGGTTTTTTATTAATGGCGACTCTTCTTTATATTCTGGGTGATAAACGAATTCGTAAAATTGATTTAACCATATTAGTTAAGTTAGTATATATTATGATGTTTGTTAATTTGGTCATTATAAAAATAAATACCAATGCAATAGATAATAGTTAATATAGTAAACCTGACATTTTTATCTCAATGGGCAAAACAAAATAAAATAAAAAAGATCACCTAAATCTATTAAAAATGCAGGTGGTTGTATATCACACGGCTTGAACAAAGTGAAGTGATACACAGAAGGTCAAGCGTTGGGACGCAGTGGCAAAAAGCTCTCCCGTGTCCGTGATGTTCAGATAACCTTAAACTGAGCATTTGTTATCCTTATCTCGTGTTTGAGCGTGGCTAATGTGGCTGGAGGCAGATACTCGATGGATTTATGTCGCCTGCCCGGCACCCACGACAAATTGATAATTAATTTTCGACGGACGGCTTTGATCACACCGAGGCATTCGCGGGAATGCGCCGCGCAGCACCCGACTACCGTTAAGGGTTTAGCGGGGAAATTTTTGCATGTTTGTCGCATGTTGACCAATTAATGCGGAATTCGCATTTGAATCAATTACGCTCTTTTGTTTTTCGTTTTATTTATCTCCGTGGTGTAACTACGGGTTACGTACAGTGTGAACTACGGTGAGGGGGATCTTACGTGGCCAAATGTTTCAACGGTGTAACTTGTATTGCCTTTATTATGACATTTATGACACAAAAAACCCCCCGGCCTGTGTCAATTGTAACTGATCGACAAAGTATAGCAAACTCGGGTCAGGTCGGTCGGGAATTGTATGGGTGTCCGATAATGACTATAATTTTATAGGAGTTTCCGTGCTTTAGAGTCAATCAACTGTGTTTTCTAAACTACTTTTACTGTTTTTATTACGTCATATAAAACGTGGTTATATAAACCATTTCCGACCCACTGCAGGACACGGATCCCTTCTTACAACTGAGAAGGCCTAGAAGGTAGTCCATCACGCTGCTCCAGTGTGGATCGGTGGATGGGTTAGTGGCCAACTCGAATATCAATTTGCCAATGCTTAGCAACTGCCATCTTACGATAACAGCTGGAACCAACGGCTTAGGAGGCCTATGAAATTTCGCATCTATCTCGATCGCATATAAGTACTAACAAGTTCAATTATTGTAAAAAGCAAGACGTTTATAAAATGCGATTCATTATCATTGTTGACAATAAAATTACGGTCATTCTAGACATATTTTGATTTTCGTATAGTTTATGATAGAGATAAAAGGCGAAAATAATTATTAGTCTACTTATCGATTTAAAGCTACGCACACGTTAAAGAAACAATAAAAACCTTATAGTAATTCAATGTATCTATTGCATATACGCATGAGATTGGAAAGATTCACAGATAAATTCTATAAATGATAGGCTCTTTCAACGTATAAAAATTTAAATGTAAGTATTGGGAAAATCAACCTCTATTTTATTTCCCTAGAAGAGACAGGCGCGATATGGTAATGGATGGTATTGTTTTACGTTTAGCAATATAATGAATGGTGGTTAGCTTGTGAGATTCATGAATGGATTTAATAGAAATACTAAAACTGTTAATAGTACTGTGACACTTATAGAACAATATTGCTATGCCCCTGTTCACAGATACGCGTACCGACCCGAGACAATTTAATTATAAACAACAAGAAACTTTATATTTAAATTATTACGTTAATATCTGAGCGTATGGCAGTGCGCCAAGATACTCTCTCATTAATCATGAAATATCACGAACTATTATATCAAGCTCACATCTTACAATTTGGCAGGTATTCTTTTTAGAGAGTGTAAGCATCCGCTAAGAAATTATTGTACAAAAATCCAACTCTAAAAGAATAAAAGGCATATCGTATAAAATTCCTTTGTTTTAAGCCACTAAAATTGGTATATGAATAAGTACGTCATATTTGAACGTGTGCGGAAATTCATAGCCCAAGGGGGCAGATTTGGGGGTTTGGGGGGATTTTGAGAGTTTGTATACGTGAGGTAAGTCATTTCGCGAGGAGGTAGGCGATGAAAATAATTATTTACGTAACTTTTAATTACAAAGGAAGGAGATAATGTATCTGATTTATTTGGAAATCATCCCCTCAAACTTTATAATAAGGCATAAAAGTTCGACTAGTATGCTGAAAATGCTATTTGAGTTGAAATATTTGTACCTACCTATGAATAAAGTAAAAGCTGCGAGGAACAGTATATTATGTAAAGTAAACACGTATATTATTATATTATGTAAAGTAAACGCTTACGCCTTTAATGTATCCTGCCGCCCGTGGATACCTGTAGCCACCCTTATAATGTACCAAGATAAATAGAAGAAAAAAATCTGCAATGTTACAAAAGGTGTAAAATACAGTTTAAATAAATAATAAAATATTTTTATATTCATCAGTCTTGAATTAGTTCAGTTGGAGCCTAATACCGCAGAATTCCGTAAAAGTAGTCACGTGGAAACGACCACAATATTATTATTACAGCCCCATGTCACTGTGTCTCTTTGATAAAACATTAATCTGTTGGAAGCGCGTTACTACATGTAAGCTAATATTCTGAAGGACTTTGTCGAGGCTTTTTGCTGTCCAAAAGCACGCTTTTTTGGCACCGTTTTTTATAAACCTATGGTTTAAAATTCCCTGCTTCTCATCCCGCTGACAGCATTTCTTTAATGACCAACTACCTGTATAAAAACGACTCACTCCTCATCGGTTAATTTCGTCAAATTACGGAGATATCGGTTTTGATTTGGGTACCGAAAACAATACAAGACCTTTTGTGTAACATGATAGCGAGCGGTGACGCAAAGATCGTAGTGGTGAAGTGTTCTAACTAGGTAGTAAGCACGGATAGTACGCTTCTTTTCTCTTATAATATTATTGGTAGGTATAATAGTAAGTAACATTCTGTCATCTGACATTGCATTCTCCACATGTTCTCTGGTATGACAATATGCGATCTTGTCATAATTTTTCCTGTCTTTATTAGAGCGTAATAATTGTTGTTTTTGTTCTCTTATCATCATTTAACCCACTTTTGTTTACATTTATTTTAGTGTGAGTACTTTATTTACTTTTAATTAAATGAATGTACTTTATTGTACTTTCGCTTCTTGCACATAATAAAAACAATATTTTATAAGGCTTGAAGCGATTTTTTCAAAGATGCGACGGAAATAATAAAAGATGAAAACATATCATCACCTGTCAATACTGCGCCCTCTCAACGATCTCATAACCGTAGATGAAGCGAACAGTGTATCGATTCATACTTTATAAAAATGAATATAATAATCAAAACACGTATGTATGTCTTATCAAACACGTAAGTCTCAGTAGTCGTTTCACACTGACTATTTAAAAAATAAAAAGGTATGTGTCATAAAAATATGTGTCGAATGACATGTCTCGCCCCACAACGCACCTCGTAAGCGCCGCTTTAATCCTTTAAAACAATGCTAATGGATCTACGTTAAAGTCGGCCGCCTTAAGTCCTGTCAGCGTATTATAAATTCAACCGATCGTCTTAACGCATCGCTCGCCACCAATAAAGTTGACACTAAATTGAACTCTTTTATTTCTCATCTACCAAAAAATCACAAATTGTAAATAAATATTTTATTATACGCGTTCACTGGACGCATTTTAGTGTGAGCGATGAACACGGGTTCACGTCAAAACATCTTTATCGGGTTATTTGTCTTATAAAATATTATCGAGAGGCACTTCGGGACCGTCAGCAAAAGAGGACGTATAGTGTGATCCGTGTGCGATTGTTGACTTTACGCCCACGATGATGTGGTCACTTCTCTTTGGGGCGCGGGATAAACAATAAAAGCGATTACGAGTCAGTGTTGTAACCAATATGGTTTATTATTCTTAGAGAAGATGTTTGGTCGAAAGTGGTGTTCAACGTTATTTAGTGTCGAGGCACCGGCAGACCGTACCGACGGCGGAGATTAGTGTGCAAGTCGCGCAACGGGCCGTACCAAACGCGATGCGACAGCTGGAATTATGGAATTATGAAGCTCTGATATGCTGATAAATCAATAACTCATTTTATACGATAGTAGTTAAGAGTTACATACTTTGATGATCTTTATTGTATCTTTCATGGTTCTGATTAAACTAGTTAAGTACTTACCAAATACTCACACATTTTCTTTTGAATATCCGACTGAAAAGAGATTGTCACAGGTTCGAAACCTATGGTGGATACGTCTGATTGTGTCATCGTAGCTGCCAAACGGATGCCCCGATCAATCCGGTCCAATAGGTAGAATTTTCAACAAGGGTTCTAAGCAAACCGGAATGAAATCGGTTAACCCATTCTATAGATAGGATAAGTATCGTCAGGGGTTTTAAATATTCTAAATTATTATAGCCAAATTGAAAGGATTAGCGGATCTTCTTCTTTTGAAGCATATCGGCATGTTTACAAGCAGCTGCTATCGGACGATAGTTAAACAAGGCACATAAAGTAAAAGTTCGCAACCGGTTGCGTCGGAAAAGGCGGCGTCGTCGCCTCCCGCAATCACGTACTTGTCGCGTTTTCATCACCTGCTCCGCTAAAAGTGACGTAATTACGGATGCAAATCGATCAACAGCAGTTATCGGCTCGACGAGGGTTGACGCAGTAAATTAGCACGATACGCCAGTTAATGTTTATAGCCTTCCGCGCGTGATTTAACGGAGAGGATAATTACGAGCGGCGGTTGGAGCTTAC
>DWLO01003077.1:0-11481 GCA_018245335.1 Dalla quadristriga | reverse complement strand
TCACTGACCAATTCCCTGTTAACACCTAATTATGTCACGATAGACAATACCTATCTTAGTACCTACCTACCTACCTACCTATCTTAACAATGAGAAGTTGCTAGACTACCGAGACGGAAACACCAATGGTAGATCGTCCACGAGCTAGCGCGCTTCTCCGTGTTAGCTCGACGCAATGAGCACAAGCGGCCAGTCATGGTCAATGTAAATGGGAAACCTCGAGCCTAATATATAATGATACTAATATCACAGCTTAGATAACAGCGCTAATAATACACGTGCGAGGGACGAACAGACGAATGAATGTTTGTTACTCCATCACGCGGAACCAGCTTAACGGTCTAACGAAACTCGCTGTGTAGGTAGCTTGCAGCTTGGAAAATAATAACGGCTAGTCCCATATACAAAGCCGCTCTTCAAAGCCGTAAATATCCATTTCCCACTGCCTCCCACGCCGTCGTACCCGCCGCAATCAAAATGTCTCGGTATCATTATAAAAATTATAAGTATTCTCTTTGGGTTTTTCGTATTTACTTCGGGTTGGCGGAATGCCAACATCAAACACATTCTGGTGTTCAGTTCTCGCGTAAACAAGACTGGGAGTTTAATATTATTATTACGTTGCAACTGCGCGTTAGTTTGTTTATTAGATTACGAGTCAGTATTTAACTCTGTTGCGTAATTCTCATAAGGTACAATCTTATTATCAAGTCAGCTGACACCAGTCATTTTAGCTTGATTGCAACGTGTCACAAAGTGGAACCACTGACAGGTACTCGTAGATCCCCTCGGCTTGAGTGATGTGATGCGTGGCGAACAAGCGGAGGCGCTTCGCAGCGCGTCGGAGGATATCGGAGTGGCCCCGCAGGATTGATCGTGAAGCAGGGGAACTCAACGCGTGCCAGTGTGCCCCAGGGGCCCAACACGTGGCCCCGTGCGCACGCGCGGCGGCACCGCAATAGGGAATATGCGTGCAGCTTCAATTTGGCTCAAATATATTTTTCGAATATTTTTCGTTCAGCCATTCTATCTAAGCCGTTATTTTCTTGCTTTATTCCTTTTTAATAGCAAAACTTAATAAATGCATTGCAAAAATAAGCGAGTGAAATTTAATGTTGCGAAACGCAGCGTCAGTGTTTAGAACGAAACGTGACGTCATCCGCCATGTCATCAGGTTTGTAGGTGTAGACGTTTGTATGGTGTGTGTTTAGTAGTCTTTGGGTAACGAATCTCATGTCGCGTGACGACATCCAAAGCTAGTTTAAGCAGCTCAAATTTGATCTAGGTTTTAATATTTTTTTTAAATTCAATTGAAACATTTCCAAAATTATTTACTATAATTTTTACTATTCTATGACGATGTAGACAGTGCATACAGCACATCGTAAGCGCAGTACAAGGTCCAGCCTAGCATCGCACTTCTCGAAGAATCCACCATTTACTGGATGGGAATATCTCAAGAGAAAGCTCATTCCACAACTGTCGCTGTCTGTGTCTAGGGGCGGAAGGAGCCGCGGGCAGGAGACGAACGTGGCTGATCTTATGGGACTGCTGTGCAGCGCGGGTAGCAGTGGCTGCACCCCCCCGCACCACCCGCCCCGCTCCCTCGTCTTATCGGATCAGTCATTGCGGCCCCTCGTGTAACCGGTCGGATTATGCATTATGATCTCTGAGCGGGCTAAGTTGGAGTTATCGATATTGGAAGCTTATTTAAAATACTCTTATATCGTGGTCTATTTCGTGCGATCTAGCCTCTTGAATCTCCAGTAAATCTACAGTTTCAAAAGCTGAGCGATTCCCGTTGCAAATCATAAATCACACCTAAAGTAGAATGCAGCTGCGGCCGACCTCCACTGCCAGCGATAAGCTATCGTTTGCGGCGATCTTTTGAAGTTCCATACGACACATCGTCGGTTAAAAAGAAAAGACATAATTATTTTTTTTTGAAAAATGTTACTATTATCAACGGTTTATTATGTGCATAAAAGATATTTCTAAAATTTTATATGGCTAATGTCTCAAGAGTGATTTATCTACTTTATGGTTATCCGCCATTTTTATAAATCAAATAATTAAAATAAATTAACAAAAGTGAGGTAAGCATAAAAAAATTGTCCTGTAATCTTTTTGAATGGTGCGACTTTTCTTACCGACGACATGTGGGTCGAGCGATTTAGCAAAATCGGGCGCTCGGGTTGATAACTGCAAGTGGAGCTGACTTCAGCTGACCCCATTAAGCTGGTTTCTTCCTCTGGAGCCTGCTAAGCATCCCAGGCGTCCGAGGCCTCGTCGAGTAACTTTGTCGGAACCTTTCAGATAGCTAAAGGGTCATCCGTAACCGCACTGACTAAATAAAGCCCCTTTCTTACGGGTTCCATTTTCGCCGTCGCGAGAAAAGTACCCTTAACCTCTGGATCGATAAACAATACATTTACATGCATTATTATACTGCACACGTAGGACGCTGCGGGCCAGTTAGGCATGTGTGATCCACAGGCCGCAAGTGTGCAACGACTGTAAGTACCCCCTGAAGAGCTGAAGCTATACGTTTCGAACCCGGAACCACCGTCACCGCTCACGCCCCCGCGGCCGGCGGCGCGGCGCCAGTACTTGTTGCGAAACAGACCGAGCTCTCGATAGCATCGGCATCGACACATTCACTGTTTCGTTATCTGCGCTGATGGGAATCGAATGGGCTTATCTTCCATCGCGCAAGGACGGAATCGCGCTCATCTTAAGTGCTGAAATGTGCTATCTACTCGATCCGTCCGCCTCCAGTGCTGGTTATCTGCAGTTCCGATAACGGCGTATCCATCAACAAAACAATTAGGTCCAGATAGTGCGCGAGTTGTTTCGCGCGTTTAGGGCGAATCGTGGAAATACAGACAGCTGTGCACTGCGGCATGCGGCATGCGGCATGCGGCACTGCGGCACTGCGGCACGGACTAGTGAAGGAAGCACTCCGCCCAGCTCATGTCGAAACTGAAGCACTGTACGATCTGTCGCCGTCATTTGAGGGATGCCAGGTACCAGGTGCCAGGTGCCAGGTGCCAGGTGCCAGGTGAATGCAAGCGGCGGTCGATCGGCACGCTGGGATGTGTGTGTGCGTGAGGCGTTGTTATATTATACCAATGTTATGTACGAATAGATCAGTCGGGGATTTTTCGTTTTGATTAGACAGTTAGCCTTCCCCGGCCCGCGTCCCCGGCCCGCGTCCCCGGCCCGCGTCCCCGGCCCGCGCCGCCAGCTCGCTTGCGTAACGACCGCGACCCGCTCGCTTTCGATAACGATCGCATTCAATTTACAATTGCACTTAATGCATACAAAACGGCGCTCCAAATGAGGAAACAAATTTGGTACACTTGAGTGATAAACGAAAGGGAATGAGTTCGTCGGAGGTTCATGGAGCTGTACAGTGTGTAAACGAATTTAGAGGAACCAATGACGTGTGGCGTATCTTTCGGTTCCTACTAGCGGCGCGCACTGATTGTTATTGTAAGATGAGAATAGTAACCTCGAATAGGACTACGAGGGACTGTTACTTATGGCAGACATGAGTATGGCGGTGACAGCCCGGCACCGTGTACAGGTTCTACCACCAGGTAAACTTAACTTCCAAGCTGTTCCAATTTAGTCCGGGAGCAACATCGTCAGCATAACTACGAACAAGTAGCTCAAACACCAGGCCTGAGGTCAAGCGATATTCGTTTGAGCATGCCTACTGTATACTCGTAACTAGCAAAAAGAGAATGTTCTGAGCGCAATTAGAAAAGTGTGTTACGCAAGAGTATGCAAAGAGGAAAGTGCAATTTGTAGCGATAACCTTCAGCATCGCAGCTGGCTGGCGGCGGCCCAGCTCGCGGGCGCGGCGCACGTGGCCCGGGGGAGCGCCGGCAGACGCTGGCGTAACACTAAAAGTCGCCATGCTTCACTGAGAGGGCCGGTTACTTCTGTTCTATGGCAGACGAACGCTGAGCTGAAACTACCCGGACTGGGTCCCGCGGGGCGCGAAGCGGCAGCGTGGCGGCCCTGGACGAAAGTGGAGAGAGCTACTCGACGCATGCGCAATGGATTGGCCAACAAAAGTATTAGGAGGACAGACATACCAACTATTTAAAAAATCTGTTTCGGGCTCCATATCGATGAAGAAAGATCTCCAAATTCACATTTTCATAAAATATTGAATGTGCAGATTTGGAAAAGTTGCAGATTTATTATATCAATTGTTAATAATTTAAGGTGATACTCGGTTTCTAGTGTTTTCAATTCCCCACACTGGATCTACTAAGTATCCCAAAAAAGACGATTCATAATAAGACGAGAGACTAATAAGTTTATATTTTCTGTGCTTACCATATTTCTACAAACTAATTCACGGAATTATTTTTAAAACATAGTAACAACAACAACCAATACATCGATCAGGATCTTCCTGTTGTACATTTATTGATACCAGATTCATACATTAATTAACGGAACATTTTTCCTTGTGGTAGACATGTGTGCACCTGAAATACAACGCGACGGCGGGCTCGCCCGGAGCTCCTCCGCGACCACAGATAACGTGCACCAGTGTTGTAGAAAATCATGTCTTCATTAGCGTGAGTGTGATCGAACGTAAGATGAACGAATGCATGTGTGAGTAATTCTTATATCCATGAAGTTTAAGGCGTAAATCAGTTGCGATTAAACCGTTCCAAGTGACACACCGTTCTTTTTATTCACCTCTCTGGCAATTCATCACCACTCAAGACTAATCTTTATCACTGCAACAACCAGTAATGACCAGTAGTCCTCCTCGTGTGTCACCTGAGACGAGGTGTCCGAGCACTCCGGACTGGCGACTGTACCGAATGAAGCGACGTAATTACGATTGCATAGTATGCGTTTCTTTTGTTCCCCGAGCGGCGGCGGTGTAGTCTGACCAGTTTTACGAGGCATTGTCAGCTCGCCCGCTCGCCTCGCTGCGGGGGTCGGCGGGCACGCGCCGCTAATACGATACAACACACTTTATTGATCACCAAGACAAAATATCGCACGCTTAATGATATGCTGGCTTCACTCAAAAACGTAGATTTTTAGGAAAACGCACTACTCTTCTGCTATTTTATCCGATGCAAAACCATTAGAATTAAAGAGACCCATGTTACGCTGTGTCAACAAAGAAGAACTTCGTTGTAGTTTCAATTTGAAATCATAGATGGCGTTAGTAGAAGCCTGTGAGTATGCGTAACTCAAATCGAGTAGGTATGTCTTATTAGGTCTGTAGATAATTAAGGGTGCGATATACAAATTAAGAAATAACAGGTCGTGTATACAGTATACAGTAGGCGGTGTTTTGTATCCTTTGATGCCGCTACCTCGAGACACAAGTAACTTATGCTGGCTCGTAACGCGCGCGTGTCTGGCCATCCAAGAGGAGATGCAGTTATTATATTATTATGCTCAAAGATTTGGTCAATATTCCGAGTGTTCATGGTTCAATGTATTTTGGAACAAAAGTTATATGGGCGAGGCAAAGCGTCTGTTGCCAGCAGAACGCGATACGCGAAGATAGTAGATGGTGTAGTTGTGTTGTGACGCTGATGCCCGATGGTAACTTTTTATTCGTTTTATTTTGATAAGTTGGAATGTTATTTTATCTGTATCAAAATAAGTCAATATTCAGTGTTTGTATTTAGAACATGGAATTTTTTTCAGTCAGTGATAGAAAGTCAACAAGTAGGTTTGATTTATTAATAGGTTATTAACATTTTAATATTTCTCACAATATTCCCACGCTCTTGCTGTGGTCGCGGCACTCTTGTCGGTCCCCTGCTCCCCTCCGCGCGGGGACCTGGGGGGAACGCGCACACCTCAAGGCCGCTGCAGTCCGCTTCCTTTATACAAAAAAATGAACGTTACTGCAACCACGGTGCTATTTTTAGATTACTGTGAGTTCGAGCCGCGCGGAAGCGCTTCGTTTTTCTATGAACGTTCTAAATCTCCTAGAATGAAAGCAACCGTCGTACGTTTCTCTCGTGATGGGCCGGCTGGCCCACGCGGCTCGTTGCCGTGTAATTGCCCGCCGGGGAAGCGTAATAACCGGGTGCTCCGTGTGTTCGAGACATGCTATATTCAAATCGAGTCGGGGCTCGCTCGGGTGCCGCCGCCGAGCGCGGGGAGATAAGCGACGAACGAATAAAAGGGAATGTCGTAGTCAGCATAGGCTTGTAACTTGTAATGCCAAACGGGAACCTCAGTCCGCAGTCCGCTCGCGCGGCTGCCGGCCCGTCAAGAGAGGATTGTCTCCTCCAGAAGCACCTCCAGTAACGTAACAGATAATCCTTCATCCATTTATTGAGAGACACTCAGTCACCGAATTACTTGCGCACCAAACTTTATCGTCTTCTTAAAACTCTAGAGAAATCAAAACCCAAGCCCAAGAGGACTATCCCGCTTGGCATTTCTCTCGCTCGCACACTCTAAGGGTGGCGGCACACGGGACGCGGCGATTCGTTGACATCGTTTCGTATACAATGCAGTTACAAAGACGAGATGACGGCCGGGACGGGACCGCACGTGAAAAAAAAACGTAACTCGTCACGTATATTTTGTGACTATTTTTATGTATATTATGTCAAAAAATCGCATTGCATCTGCTACGACCTTAACGTTTTCAATGATTGTAAAAGTCTAGGAAGACTTTTAGTTTATCTAAAGGCCTCTTAAGATTGTCACGCATTGTTCGCATTATTACTGCCGGCGTCGCATTCATTGGGAAACGTTTAATCTAACCGAGTGTCGGGAGCCATTCCGCCGCTCACCGCTCACCGCTCACCGCTCGCCCGCGGTGTGTCGCTCACCAACACCGTCATAATATTATAGTCATCAATCACTGCACTTTTTATGCCATTTTGCTACCGTCTCCAATATTTATGAAACCATCCCGGGGGCTCTAATCTGTCGAGTCCGAACTGGTAATCCACTCCATGCAATCTGGAGTCATGCCTGGATGTCGATGACGACTCCAGCACTCCATCGGGAACGAGTATTAGAGTTACGCTGGTAATTTAATAAATTTGTATGGACGTTATTAAGCGTTTTGTGCGAATACGTTTAGTATAGCGAACCATGAAAACTAACATATAACCGATGTTATGCATAAAAAATACAACATAAGTCATATATTGTTTGAATTACTTTTGATCAATACCTCGAGTTTGCCAATCAGGCCGACGGTAAAGGATCCGTCTCGGATCCGTGTGTCACCACTGGCAACACACACTGCTCGAACACTATCGACTTCAGGCACTCGATCACTTCGGGCTATTGGTCATTT
This sequence comes from Dalla quadristriga, assembly GCA_018245335.1. Lineage (NCBI taxonomy): Eukaryota > Metazoa > Arthropoda > Insecta > Lepidoptera > Hesperiidae > Dalla > Dalla quadristriga. Next base: position 4,160 of record DWLO01003077.1, on the reverse strand, counting down.
GGATATTAAGATGTGCCGGAGTTTCCCGAACGCTGCCCAGCCGAGTTGGATTCCGCGAGTTACCTCTCTTTCGAAGTTGGTCTTACCCTTCTGGATCACTTGCCCCAGGTAAATATACTCGGCGACAACTTAGATGGATAGATTGTTTGCCCTCGTAGCGGGCAGCGGGCAGCGGACGGCGGGCGGCGGGCGGCGGGCAGCGGGCAGCGGGCGGCGGGCAGCAGTAGCCAGCGGCGCTGGCGCGGCCGGCGGGGCCGCGCAACTGTAAACCGAGATGCGAGCAACGGTAGCGCGGAGAGACGCACGCGTGCGCGCGCAGGAGACTTTCTGTAAATATTAGTAATCGTTAGCATTTCTCCTATTAGAAGCTGGTTACAGAGGCGATGCTGTCCCTGAAGACCTCTTGTATAAGTGTAACCGGCATCCACGTCTTTTTGGTTGGAAGATGATTGTTGAAATTCTCTCTCGGGCGAACCGTATGCAGGTTCTACCACCTGGCAAATCTCCAGAGATCTACAGGGAATTATTTACGATTATGCACCGAGTGCTTAAATAGTCGCTCCGTGGTGGTTCCCGATATGTTGCTTCCCCGGTGGCTTCCCCGGTGGCTTCCCCGGTGGCTTCCCCGGTGGCTGCTGCGAATGGTTCCATCGGTGTGTATGGACATCTTGAATATCTTGATCCACTGGGCTCCACTTAGCTCCACTTAGCACTGCCTGCAGACCGCGCGGGGCCACCGCTACGTGCGAGGTGTTAAGTGGAGTACAGCTGGCGATACTGTACATTGGACTGGTTCGTTGGGGTCGTGGGCTTGAGCTAAGTGACTGAGTGACGGTATGGCGACTTCGCGCCTAGTGTGCACTTTCCAAACATAACAAGATAAAAGGAAACTCAAAGCGACTGTACCGTGAAGCGTTTCGGTCAGACACGTGCGCCATCGAGACGCATCGACTGCCTCGTAGTGTAGGACTCTGCTCGCGGCGATTGCTGGTCTCCGCGGGTTGCAGTGGCCACGTTCCGGACGGCGAGCGCGTGAGCTATTTTCTTACTAGATAGACAGACCAACCGAACGTTGGTCGCTCGGTTATTGTCCAGGTTTTGGTCAAAAGGTTTCGTTTTGCCTCGCGCGGCGTACACTCGGCGCGCTTCCGGCGAAGCTCCTTAATTGTCATTGTGTGGCTAGCCTCGCGTCTTATCATAACATAACACGTTACGTGGACAGAGAAACTCGTGGGAACCCTGACCCCGCAGCGGGCGCGGAGTTCACGCGACATTCAATCTTATTTGTTTCGAGTTAGAGATGGATACAGCATGTCTTCGTCAGACGGACGCGGAGAGGTCGCGACGCGAGACTCGCGGCGGCCGCTGTTGTGCCGCTTCAGCCGCTGGCCCCAGGTTCCTGGCGGCCGGGGGCACCGGGGACCATGTCCTATGACCTCCATGTCTGTGGTGTACTCAGCGAAACTACTTCTGGAGTTTATCATGAATGTATTAATCACATATATTAACAATACACTACACTGGGTACCTAAACCACGCCGTTCCCCACAAGTGACATTGTTATTTTACATACGGAAGCGGAAGTGTGCGAGTGAGCAGCCCGTACGATTGCGTTTCAGAATCTACAGGGTGATTTCTAACTGACTAGAATCCCTTCACGGCCCCACGTGGTCCGTCATTCTGAACAACATCACATACTTATATTTTGTATATCCCTATTCAGTTGGAACGCGTTCAAGATCCCACACTATCATTACCAAATTTTGTGAAGATCGGTTGGATGGCTTAGCCGTGGAGGCGTGGCAAACAAACTCAGATTCGCATGCATAATTTTAATTCATAATTCGTTTATTGCTTGCATGCTTAAAATCTGGGAGTTACAACTCGGGTAAGCGCTCGCGTGAGAGAGCAGAGCAGAGTTAGTGCTGCTTAGGTTCAATGTCTGCAGTGGATTTATTGTAACTAAAAGTATGTCAAGTTAATTGTCATAACAAATTGGTCAATTGTTATCTTTGTTAATATTATTAAAGTATCTATGTGTGGCTTTGTGTGTGTGTGTGTGTGTGTGAAAGACAGTAATAGTACAAGAAGCAAGACTAAGCTATCCGCAAAGTGGGTTTGACTTTACTGGCGTGTGGCCTGGCCTCGGCACTATATATCAGCAGCAGTAATCTGAGTCAAGTGTTGCTGCGGCTGGAATCCGAGATCCTCTTCTCGTCCCAGTTGCTATCGGAGCCGCCCGCGGCGGACCGTGGCGGACCGTGGCGGACCGTGGCGCCGCGTATGTTCGCTAATTAACCGCTCGAGTCAATTAGTTATCGCACAAACCGAACGCTCGCAGACTCCGACACACCGCCGGCGTCCTCGGCTAACCCCCCTCCCCCCCTCCTGCGGCTCTGCATCCTCCCAAACTTGACCATGACCCACTGCAGGCCACGGGCGTCTCCTCACACTGGAGGAGGCCTAGAGCGTACTCCACCACGCTCCTCCGATGCGGGTCGGTGGAGGGGTTAGTTAAACGTTTCTTATCTTAATTAATTTATATGTTATAACACCTTATGTGGCATGAAGTGTAACCACACAACCAAGCGACGCGTTAAATACATTACGTCTTTTATTTATCGTAAATTTTGGTTCATTCAATCGAACGAACCAGCCGACACCGCGACTCCGCTCGGCCGCGGCCGGCGGTCGACTGCCGCGGCGCTCGGCCTGGCTGCGGCCGCGGCGGTGCCGGCTCATACACTACAAAAGCTGTTTTGACAATTCTTTAGGCATCGCGATGCAATTGCAAATGATTGATTATGAGCATAAAAAACTAAAAACTACTGGTCCACAGCTATTATTGTCTGCGATTAGGGAATTATATTGGGCGGTACCCGCCGCTTCCCGCCGCTTCCCGCCGTTCCCGCCGCTCGGCAGCTGTCACCTCTATTGTCAATTAATTTGCGGTCAAGCTCGCTTTGTACGATTGGTTTGATTGTGATGTCCTCGTTGGCAGATGCGCCAGCGCTTCATGTGAGGCCAGAGTTCGGACGTGGGATTGAATGGATGGACCGGGAATTCAATTGTGTCGTGCACTTCCCGGACGGTCGCGGCTGTTCTCCGTTGCGCTGATCGTGTACGAGCGACATGTAGCGCCGCGCGCTGCGGGTCGTCGCCTTCGCCTCCATCTCGGCTCCTTTCAAATTGAGTACAATTAGATCGTGGCCCACAAACGTCGCCGCATCTCGTATCTCTTTCTCTCGCGCTTGTTACGCAAACCGGCGCGTATTTCGCAAGTGGAGCTTCTCGTTAGAACCCACGTGTCCGGCGCGGCTCGGGGCTGCGGCACGCCCCCGGCGCCCCCCGGCGCCCCCCGGCAGCGACGCCAGCGACCGACGCGCGACGTGCAAAGTATTTTGTATCAACATGAGAATGTTCCGATTCTGCAATCTGCGACCGTTCGATACTTACCGCGTGTTGTAGTGTCGGCGTCATTGCCACTGACCACCAATGCTCACATCTTCAATTGACATGTTTCTTATTAGAATGACGCTTTGCTTTAGGTCTGTTGGCCGGCGTCACTTCACTTCGTTCGTTTGAAAGTATTGCCTGTTCAATTTTGAAAGTGGCTATTTTGAATTCTGCTAATTTTTTTTGTAGTCTACAAATACTTATTATTTCTGAGATTAGTACAATATTCAAAAGTAAAGTTGAGATTATTGAAGCGAGTCAAGATTATCTGTTAAAGCGGAAGTTGCGCGATGGTATTCAATTCACGCGAACAATGCGGGCACGCAGCAGCCCTGCCGCGTCTGGCGCTGGCCCTCCGCGCTGGCTGCACCCGCGACTCCCGCGAGGTGCGGCCGCCGCGTCACAAGCAGGGATTCCATACCGTTGCTCGCAAAGTATCTAACTTGATTTTTTCCTTCTTGAAACTGTTAACTATGAAAACAGCAGTCGGAAGTCTTTCCCCACCGACTTCGGTTCATAATCATTTTAAAATGCAAATTCGAATGAATCATAGACGATGTTCTATACGTTCGCCAATACGCCACCCGCGGATCAAAGTACACGAGAAGGTCTCTAACGACGATTACTTAATAGTTGCTGTTGAACTTTCATGAGGGGGGGGGGGGGGGGGGGGGGAGCAGGGGACGGAACCCTAAAGTGAAGCC
>DWLO01003076.1:0-11483 GCA_018245335.1 Dalla quadristriga | reverse complement strand
CTGTCCAGATTGCTTATTGCCATAGTTTTTATGTAGGCGTTTGATCGTAATAATTGTTTTTTTTCTGGTATGATTATGTTAATTATACGTAAAATATTTATAACTATGTAGCATTATACATCATATATATTCATGCATTACGGGGTTTTAATCGTAATCGGGATCTGTGAAGTTGATAAATGACAACGTTCCTTGGAAAGCAAGTGCCTACCGTACTATGTTATAGCTACCGTTGATTTTGCAACGAAATTCTCTGCTAAATAACATCAGGCGTTTCAATGATGATCAAGAAAATCAATGAATTTATTATTTTGGAAGTTCAGAAATCAAATGAATGCTAACATCAACTTATAAAAATTCTCCTTTTACGTCTTAGGTTAAAACAAAAAGCTTTTTAAATCAACACTACTGAACAACTTTCGCCTTGTATTTATTGCCAGCATGCATTTTTCAAAAAGGTAATTTCTGCTCATTAGATTCAAACAGTCAATATCAGGAGAACTTAATTGATATTTTTTAAACATTTTTCATACGTTTGCTAAACGTTTATCCACAAATGTATCTTGTTAATATTACCGTCCATTCATATAATTATATCCATCCTTATCATACCGTCTTCTCCCTTGCTCAGTACGTCGGTGATGGATAGTTCACGATAATAATGAATCATTACAAATATCCATATGGAAGGCAATTAACTTACTGATGCATCGTAAATAGCACCGTTGATTATGACAGACGCTAACAAAATATCAGGCGCGCTTAATAGGTATTATACTCCAAAAAAACTGAGTGCAGAATATATTACTGTGAAGAAATAAACACAAACCAATAATAAAGAAAATGGTCAATTGTAATTAACAAAAATAATTTATAATTATATATATTTATATATTATAATATATAATAAAATTATAATTAACAAAATTGTTATCAAAAATAACTGTGCTTGCAATTTCAGATCGAGCGTTTCACCGACTGCGCAGTAGGAAATTTCCACTTACATAATATTTATTTTAAAATGAATACAATACTATTAGGGCACATACAGGAACTTTCATTTATTAAAATCTATCAAACCGTTAAGCCTGCAGAACGTGTCCAATCAAGAACTTTATAAAACTTCTTTCGCCTTCTTTTTCTCCTTTTGAGTCCTCGGCGCCGCGGCGTGTTGGTCTGTGAGCTTGACCGACAAGGTGTGGGTCTCGGATTCTAACATTTATTATTAATTTATTATTAAAGTATTTGGTATTATGTAGTTTTCTGTGTGTGTCTGCCACCTACAACACACGGAAGGTGTGAGTTTGTATGCGTTTATTTATTCTGTCCATTTGGAGCTATGCACCTACGTTTTGAGGAATTTAATATAATTTGCTTTAACAGTGAAAGAAAACATCTGGCATGCCTACCAATATGCATTTGGTCGGTATGGTAGAGGTTCCTCATTCTGAGAGGAGACCCGTGCTCAGCAGTGTCCCGGTGATGAGGATCTTCAACAACATTCTAGCTTTTTGAGGATATTTTTACTGTTTTTTCCGATTAAAAAATATACCAAAATTTAATTATGTAAGTATTTTTCTAACTTATAGATTTTTTTTATACAAATACTAATTAATACTAACTTATTCACTGCCACGAGTTTTGGCAATATAAGTCATTGATCCCAGGTGCAAATCAGAGAGTAAAATGGTTGGTAAAACCTTTGGTGCCACAAACTATTTTGTTAACTGTTCTATTCACTTGTGTTTGGAACTTTCGTATGTGAGTACGTTCTCTTGTGATTCGTAGGATTTATACCATTTGTGGTTCGTTTGGTTGAGTTTGTTTGTATGTTAATTTATGAGTTTTGTAATACTTCACTGTTACCGTTTTGTTATAATCGTTTGTTAAATAAGGAGACATCGGTAAAAATATGAGTTCAGAAGTCGCTGGTCCATCAAGAAGATGTTGTAGAATTTGAGGTGTATGTACTTATTTCATTGATATTTTAAATTTTGAGACAATTTGTATATTTACTTTCACTCCAAAAAAAAAAGAAGAATTTAATAAACTGCAAACAAAATTATAACTTCTGTATTAAAAGTTTGCTACCCCTGGTCGGACGACCGTAAGGTTACGTTACGTTATTGCCATAGTTCCTGGCATGGACTATAGACGAAGCCGCAGTGCAGTTCTCACATATATTGCATATATCCTACGAGAAGCGTGACTAATATTCCTGTTGAGTAGATTAAATAAATACTTAAAAATTTATTACTGGTTCTTATTATATAATAATAAAATAATTTAGTTACTTTGAATTGAACAAATAAATAGTGTTGCGTGTGCTTTACCTGTATTTAAATCTTTGCTCTTAATTTTATTTTGATGTTTTCCACTACCCATCCCTTGTCTATAATGTTTTATATCTTAAGATTGTCTGAAAGTACTTGTGCTCCTGTCTCTATACAAGTGTATTTCAGGTTTGGCTACAGTGTAGTTTTGATAATAATATGTATTTTTATCACATATGTGTGGTACATATTATTATGTGTGGTGGTAGATGATACCAGAAATCGTTAGAAGAAAAAGAATGTCGTCAGATAAATAAATAATCTTTGTTTGTTTGTTTGCTATAGAAATAAATAATCTTTGTTTGTGTGTTTGCTATCGATATTATGAACAACAATGTAACAATGTAAGGAAAGGAAAGGTAAGATACCAAGTCAATAATAATTTTAACAGTTTATTTTCGCCGCAGTCTTAAAACATAAAGGTCATTGTCGACTAAAGACTATCTACATAAGTAATAAAGGTACATAATAATATCACATGGAAGCTACTCGTATGGCCTCAGCCTCTGAGGATGGTTAGTGGTATTCGTGGTGCGCGGGCGCAGTATTGTGAACCACCGCGTTGAATCTGCAAAGAAAATGTTTTATTACATAATTTTAAACCAAATGTTTACACCATAATGGCCCACTGCCGGGCACGGACTCTCCTCACAACTGAGGAAGCCTGGATTATACTCCACCACGCTGCTCCAATGCGGAGGGGTTAGTGGCCAACCCGAGTGTCGGAAGATTTTCAGGCCGCTCGCAGGCCTCCGACAAGGCTTAACGACTATTATCAGACGTTAACATCCGGGACTGATGGCTTAACGTACCCTCTGACCACGGAACAGCTCTTTCCACTAGCGGTCACCCTTGCAACTGCCGGTTGGAACCGGTACGGCTTAACATTCTAAATCAACTATCGGCTATCATCGCTCACCTGATCACTACTTCTTTACTTTAAAATCTTACCCATTGTGGTCATCAGCCGTGTAGGTGACCTTGCGGAAGGAACCGTCGGGTTGCAGCAGGGAGTACTCTCCCTTCACGACATCTCCGTCGCGCGCCTCGAACTGGGTCTTGTGGTCACCGGTGTGGGGGTCGGATACGGAGTATGAGTAGTCGTATTTTGGGTGGGCCTGGAGAAAGGAGACACGGCAACTTTATAAATAAGAAAAGGAAAATATATATATTTTTTAAATGCGATTCATATGCTTCAAATAATTTGCAGTGGTGCATGGCACAGGGTGCTCCTCGCAACTGAAGAGGCCTGGAGCGTACTCCAGTACGCCGCTTCGGTGTGGATTGGTGGTCAACTCGAGTTGTGGAACGTCTAGATTCTGCCGCCAATAACTGGTATAGACAGCTTAGCGTACCCTCAGAAGCACGAAAACGCTCATTAAATCTAGCCATCGAACTCTTGACCGCGTCTGAGGTTGCTTGCCTTTATCGATAAATTTTGATTGAGACATGAAGCCACAGTATGAGTACTGCCGTGCTCACATTTTGGTTACATTAATTGCAATTAATAAACTATTTACAGCATTCTTTAAAATATTCCTTCTGTGATAAAAAATTACTCAAAAATTTACAATTTATCATCCTGTATGCATATAAATTTATTAAGAATGCCGCTATTCATTTCGAATTATCTAACTATTTAATAATATTTTTAATTCAATTTAAAACTTTAGGTCATTAGAAGAATGAACGAATCTCCGTATAGTATCATAATTACGGTGCGCCATCTAGAATATTGATCAACTCACTGTGTATTAGATTTCAACGGGCGTCAGTAATGTAATTGATCTCATAAGATATTTTGCTTCTTTATTTGTTAGCAATAAATTCAAGCGGCCATTTTGATTGGGTGTCCTATTATTTAAATGTATCATTAAATTTGCCAAAAATATTCGGTTACGTAATAAAATTAGCAAAAGCGACAAAATCAACAACGGTCTCCGCATTATAGTTTACATACAATGCGTCCGCGTTTCTTAATCTTAATCAAAATGTTTTGTATTTAGAACTGTCAAGAGCTTACGCAAGCGTATTTGGGTCGACACTGGCCGGCAACAATCCACATCTGCCATTAAAACGAGCGTGAGAGCACGGCGTGAGAGCACGCGCCGGTTTATGCAAACAACGGACCATTTCCCCATGTATCATGACTGTCATTACGTCCCCTAGTCGCTTGTTGTAGGCGCGAATTTCGCAAACGCCGATATCGGGCCCTTTAGTCACGACTCACGACCGGGATATGCGGGCGAATGCAAAACAGTTATGTAATCCATCGGATTATATCGAAGTATTACCTGCGGCGGACGATTTATGACAAAAGTCGTAAAGATCCGCGACAGCGATCGCGTTCTTATTGCACGACGATTTCACATTTTACTTCTGCAAAGTTATTTAACCATATTATCTGATAGGCTTTCATCTGCATAATACTTGAAAAGTAACACTGCTCTTTTGAATAAGTTACGCGGCATCCTATCTAGATGCATTGGTATTATGTAGTTATCTAGTGCAAGTATCTTAGCACGGTAATACACGCATTTAGACTGGCGACTGACTGTGATTGATTTTTTCTTTCTTAGAAACATATGGCTCCGATCATTCTTTATATTTTGTACGGACTCTAGTCTCGTCCCACTGAAATTGATCACACGATGTAAGCGCTTCAAAAAGTTTAGTAACTTTTTAACGAAATGTTCTTTTCCGTTAAATCCTTTATCAAGAAAGACATTACTTCGCAGTTTATTTACTTCAAGGGAAACCCAGACGGTTCGTTTTTTTTTGGATTGGTTTCAGTGTCACTCATTCAATTTGTTTCACATGTTCCAAAAGTGCTCTACGATTTTAGAAAACTGGTCGAAAATAAATAAAATACTTTGAGACTCCTCGAAAATACTTTTACAGTTCCACCATATAGGTAAGCCTACGAGCTCAACTTTTTTGTTTAATTTAGTAATAACGTACCTGATGGTCAACGTACAACACGTGCGTATTTTATCACTGCACATTATAATAACGCAACTGGCAGTGGTTTCGCGTGATTACAGCAGGGGTGATATAATTGTGTTTATTAGTCGGGACCTATTAAGCACGAAAATGAATAGCGTTATGTAATAATAGTAATAGTGTAGCGACTGGATTGTGGTGTATAAATTAGACATCGAATCCCGGAATCGAAACGAGTTGAATTGGGTGAACAACAGTTGAATATTATGCAAGCTCTTCTATATTAGCTGGTAACTATTGTATTACAGCAACCAAGCTATTCACGGCGAGTGGATTACTGTTCTGGTAAATGAATCATTAACGGGTACTTGTTAGAAGACCGCGTAAGATTTTAATTGCCATTTAACAGCAATAAACAGATAGTTTCGAAAATCTTCTTCATAAATTATATCGTTACAGTTTCTGCACATGAGTTTATTAACTAACCGTTACACATATATTATTTCTTAGTGTCCTTGACCGAATTTTTTGCTTTTGGTTTTATTAAAGTAAGTCTGAGATAGTGCGTGGGTTTCGTAATTATAATGAGTTTTGCGAACATTACATTGTCTATATTATGCTCTCATTGTGCTAACGCAACCCATTATTTGAGTCTATTCATTAAAGTATATGGTTGACAACAAGGCCTCCCAAGAGACGAATAAGTTCGTGACGTAGAAATATGCATGAGCTGTGTTGCAGGAGTCACTCTAAATTACTAAATACTATTATTACAATGCTATTTATATCTTTTCGAATATTTCTAATTCCTCTCCTCCTCAGTCTGATATTAAATTGAGGTTTTAGTTCATGGTTATAAAATGTATGTTTCTGCTTTGCAAACAAACATGAAGCAATTTGGTGGGGTACGCCTGAGACCTCTTCTAATTATTGAATAAGACAGCAGAGGAATAGTGAATAAAGATTGATTAAAATTTTTACTGTTATTTTATTATGTTATCGACTAGCAAATACTCAAAGACCGTCACTGTGTTGATACTGAGTATTCAAATGGATACCCCGTATAATGTCCCTTGGGGCAGAAACGTTTGTGACAGCGTGTTTCATCCGTCGGTACCATAAGGTATCAGGAAAACGAGGGAAACTCACGTGATAGTCGACGTGCTGGTCCTGTCCCTCGTAGTGTGAGAGCTGTGCAACCGGCGCGTACGCAACCGCCTCGTGCCCGTAGCCCTCGCCGCCGCCGTACCCGTGGCCAGCCAGCTGGATTACACCAGCGGCTGCCGCCGCCACTAAGGATAATACTACTGCGGCCTGAAACAACAAAATACATTAGCGTATCAATACGAAAACAAGAATTAGCTGCTTAACAGAACTGCCCGGCTCCCTAGGGTGCACTGCAAATCAGCGCTACCGGTTCATTCCTGGGCCAGGAGCATGTGCCGAGTGCAGACCCTTTTACCACAGGGCACTGGATCATAGTTAGTCTTAGGAAACTATTATGTTGGAATAGGTACTATCAATTGTATTGTTCAGGATAAGTATGGTGCAATGTTGTGGAGTTCATAAAATTATTTACGTACTTACTTACAAATGTATACAAACAAAAAAAAACATTAGCATACGTATCAATATGGAAAAGCTAAACAGCTGAATGCATCGGCGTAATTGATTGCGCGCCGACTGATTAATTTCTAATTGGGAAGTTACGCAGACCAGCAAACAAGTTGTTTGCATAGGCTGTCCTATGAAAACACCAATTTTTTTTTTGTAATTACCCGTAGAGTTACAAAAATTGCACTTGATCGATGAAAGGTCTGGATCTAAGGGTCTGAAAATCTAATCTTTCAAAATCTCTTTGTACAGTAAACAGTTTACGGCTACGGCTTATAGCTACAGCTTTTGAACTTCACTGTAGTTTTTCGACACGCCGAACGAAAGGGATACTAGCTCTAAGTGATTGATAATTTCATTCCTATCGCTGCCGGTCCTGCGGTGCTACTAATAGACAATCCTGCTCCAGTTTAATTTGACCGACTGCGGCGCTGTTTCGCGGTTTCAATCCTTTCACTTAAATTCGCAACGGGATGCTAAGTCACGGGTTGCACTTACTTTGGCGAACATTTTGCGTTTGAATAAGGTTTGCTTCGTGTCAGCGACCACACACAACTGATACCAAACGGTGGGTCTCCCGACTTTTATATTAGTTAACCGGCGAGATGCGACGCCGTGCGCGGCGTCTACGCAAGAATACGGTAGTTTGATAATAATATAGCAATTACGTAAAATTATGTAGCACTGTGCTTGGTTCAAGGTGAATAAATCATGTGTGTCTTGAGACAATCGGGCTTTGAAATGTGGAGCGGTTGCAGTAATGAAGAGTAAGCTCAATGAAGTTTTTTCGCGACTATCGATGCATCTAAAACATAACTCACGGCTGTCCTCTTTCACTCGATTTTGAGCCCGGTGAGGCGTTGTATAAAAGCTTTTTTAGCAGTAAGGTTGAAGAAAATAAAGGATAACATAATATTATAAAGTTGATATGATATATGATTCTAGAACGAGCCGGAAACGAGAAGATGATGAATGGATGCTCGTAAATATTACATAAATCTTTGATTAACATATTGATATCTATATCTTAGTGATACCTTGTGAATTATCAGATGTATGTTTGTAATGTTTTATTCAATTACATAATAAGCTGACAGGTGTGAAGATCTTATTAGTTTTGAGGCATTGATAAACCTTTAAAAGGTAATAAATTTGCAAATTATTTCTAAGACGGAGAAGTGTCTTTATTGGTGTTTTTAGTATACTTTGTTTATAGAAACTTTGTCTATAGAAAGCAGCAGAAAGATACAAGATACAGTCTCAATATATTAAGTGTGAATATTTGGTCTGTGGAATACAAATGCAGTTATCTGATTTATTTAACAGCAGCCCATGCTCAATTTTCTTCTTAATAATATAAGGATACGTTTCGTACTGTTCTTTATCACAACGACGTAGGGTTTGAAATAAATCGCATAGTTGAGCAAACAGTCACAACTTTTATTCCAAATTGTATTCGTTTTGTATACATATTAGGGTATTCATGTTTAGAAAGACAGTTAACGATTCCCCATATAATCTCCGGTGTTCCATCATTGCGCACATTGAGACATCTGGAATGCTTTATCATTTATCATACATCTCGATCACGTTTCATGACTGTATACGTTTACGTACAAATATGTAATTTTCTTGCATATTCGTACGTAACAGTCGTTCTTCATAGTCATTATACGGTTAAATATCTTTTTACTTTAATGACCTAGTGGGTTAGGTCAGATTTCTCGGCACATTAAACAACGAAAAATTTGTTTCGCATTGACACTGGTACTGATGGTACTGAGTACAGAAAATTGTACTGTGAAGTGTGATAATTATTCGCAAAAACAAATAGGTTTTAGCTTATAGTCTAAGTGGGCTCTAAAGTCGAATTTTGTTTTCGACATAATGAGTTATAGTGGTTGTGTTGAAACTATTTTATAAGAAAATTAACAGTGTGTAACGAAAACTCTCTTATTTCAAATAATTTACTTAATTGGTTTTCGAATTGAGAAATTGCGGTATCCTAGTATGTATCTTTACAATACAATTTATAATTTATTGTGCAATTACACAGACTATACTCATATAAATATAAAACGCGTTATTATTATTTTTTATATGAGTTGTAGTTACCTTACATTGTGATGCATCTCATCGTATGAATAATCGAATACAAATATATTATTTGGTCAGAGATGCGTAGCAACTCCTTGGGACTAGAAAGTGTAAGAGAGCAGGGAGGCAGAAATAGTCAGAGCCAGAACTTGTAATCTTCCAGACTAAAGGTTTGAGTCGGAGTGGGTTATTTAGGAATCAGGCAATCTAGGAGATTACATTCTCGCTCCTGTTTTCGGTTGGAAATTGGTCATTTACCATGTCGACTAGGTGGTAGAAATTGTTTATAGAAATAAGTCTACCAGGGAGATAGGGGGACAGTCTCTTCACACATGAACTCAGAAGAGTTATTCGCAAACCCGCACTGGAGCAGCGTGGTGGACTTCCTCCTCAATTGTGAGGAGTGTCCGTGTCCTACAATGGGCTGCTAATAGGTTGAAACTTATTAGCTCCTTACAAGGAGAGGTGGCCAGAGAGCCTAGAATATTTTTTCGGGGAAAAGCACTTATAGGTAACAAAGCTTAATCGGGATAGGTTGAGGGAAAGCTCTAAAAAACGTACGATGCGGCGACCCACTGCATATTAATATATAGATGTTAAATAAGACTCAGTGAACTTTCATTGTAATGCAAATAATATTCACCGTTTAAAATTTTCTGTAAGTATATCGAAATTTCACGCAGATGAAGTAGCGTGCAATTCCTAGTAAATAAATAATTTCGTTTACCCTTTCGTATTTGTACCAAGTGTCTTGCGAAATGTCCGATACATACGTATCGCGCTGAAACTTAAGCCTGTAAGCTACACACTTCACCGACTTATATTTTAACAAGCCGGGTATAAAGTTGCAATGCCTGTTGAAATCAGCAGAACCGTAATGATTTGATTCTAACGTTAGGTTTCCTGTTTAATATTATGACAAATGTCCTTTCACTCAATGAGTGACACGGATCTGGAAAACTTTTCATTCAATTGTTCAATTACAATAAATAAGGAGTTGGGAATGCATTGGGAAACACCTGCATTCGTAAGCAATGAACTGAGACTTCCAGCTTAAACATTTCCGAATTTTCGTAGTTTTAAAGATGAACGTAAACCGTGATGAAACATAGTGTATATAATTATCAGGGATTTTCTTATAGTTGTCAAAAATCTTTGGAATCTATAAACACTTACTGGGAAATCGTAAGTTTAGATTCAGCGGATCATAAATCAAAATTCTAAAGGATCTCGACCTAAATATTATACATACAATATTAATAATAATATTGAGTAAAATAAATTACTCATAATTAGCAGAATATTACACATACTCAGTAACACACAAACACGCACACAGGCACGCTCATTAGGCTCACCTTCACTTAGTTACATAGGAAATAAGAATAATAAATGTACCCCCACAACGCAGGGAATCCTGCGGTGCTGACTAGATATCACCAGTATACTTATAGAACTGTAGTTGTAAATGGATCGTAAGGATAAGTATAATCATCCTTTCAGTGCAATGATTATGAATCAGCCGTTTTCTATTTTATATTATTTCTAGGAGTTTCCAAGAGTGTGTGTCAACCTAGCCTAAGTAATTTTACAGCCTACGTTTTGACAGTCCTTTCATTGTACATGGTTATTGCCATTGCATGTAATATTAAAATGTTGTAAATTACAAGACTGTATTGTTTAGGTCATTAATGTTGGTGCTTACACGACTCAAAAAGTAATTGAAATCAATGCGATAAATCTTGGTAATTTTGAATCACTATGACTGATTCAAGGTAAATGAAGGTCAAGCTTGCATTGTATCGAAAAATAAAAGTAAAGAACAAAAACTATATTACATAAAGCACGTAGAGCACGTAAGTCGTTAGCCAAAGTGCATTTGAAGTTAACAACTAAATGACTTTAAGTTTCAGTAATTTGTGTACTTTCTACTCCACTCCCTTTTAATTGAGGTTCCCAATTTACTTGGTTTATTACAAAGACCAATCAGAAATGAAATTTTGTGAAACAACTCAAGTTAAGGACAAATATTAATTAGTACATCTAACACACGTACAGTACATACGTGCACACAGCAATTTTTTGTACTGTCACGACCCATAAAAGCCATCTTGTTTATAAATTGTACTGTGCTGCCATTGTACCACACATGTTCTAGGAAAATTCTCCGATGTATATTTTTGCAATATTTTATTTGGCGACATAAACGTGTATTATTTTTTATTGTATATATATTATTACTAGCGCCCGGGAGTTCATCCGCGTGAAATGTATAATGTATAATCCCTTGGGATGTGTATATTTATTCAGGATCAAAAGTAACCTATGATCATTTCCATGCCTCAAACTACCTCTCTACCAAATTCTATGAACGAAAAACATACTAATTTTGGCATTTGTAATATTGCTAAGATTACATCGCACCTTTAATCAGAAAAAGAAATAACTCAAAATTTGTAGTTTGTGGGAAAACGCAATCAAAGTTTTACGTGTTAG
>DWLO01003075.1:0-11483 GCA_018245335.1 Dalla quadristriga | reverse complement strand
TAGGTATCAAAACGAACAGCGCGTGTCGAAGAATTTCAGGTAAGATTATTATTATTTCCAGTATTTCATTATGTACTCAGTGCCTACCCGGTAATTTTATTCAGTGCACGCCACTGCCACCGGCTACCTGGCGCGTAGGTTGGCCTAGCGCAGACAACCGCTTTGACTCCGTGGGCGTGTCCGATAGACGCCGATTTGAGCGGGTGACGCGATGGTGGTCGGTGGTGGTGTTGTCTCCTAGACACAGATGACTATCACGATTTGCGTCTCACTTGCTCGCCCTCGCCCTTGCTACATTATAAAAGTCTAGATAGATATTTGAAAAATGTGCTTCGATATCATTGTTGGCAATAAAATTACGGACTGTTAAGATGTATTTGTATTTTCATATACCTAATTTTTGACAGAAAAATATGACAATAATTGTTTTTGCCCCTTTTCTCTATTAAACACTCGGTAAACAAAAATGAAAAAAAATATGTCCAAAATGTCCGTAATTATATTGTCAACAACGATATGGAAGCACTTTCTTCAAAAGGCTACCTAGACTTTTACAATCGATGAAAATGTTAGAATGAGCGAGCGAGAACGGTGGGAAATGTGAGAAGTCTCTTGCTGCACACTTTCTCTTACTCCTTTCATCTTTTTTCCGATGCGCCGTCTCGCTCCGACCGACAATATCAGATCGATATCGTATCGGATTAGATGCCTCGTCTCTCCTAATTGTGAGATTAGACCGACTGACTTTTGCGTGTCATTTGCGTTGATATGCTTATTGAATTACATACTGTTAAGCGCAGAAACACTTTGTTAACCTCAAGTCACCTCACCTCAAAAGTCAACATCACCAAGGGTTGACTGGTGGAGCCATTTGGCATTAAGGCCGCCCTTTGTAGTCCCTAGATAAGGTTTTGCAATAAAGTGTGAAAAAAGTCACATATATTGCATAGTACATAGTTACAATTGAAAGATATCGTACTTTAACTATTTCACTCGGTTTTTATACCGTATTGCTCGAGAAAATACGAATACAGACTAACACTGCCGCCAGTATGTCACAGATTAACTTTGACAGCCAATCTGCTACTCGCGGGTATACCACCTTCTGCTTATTGCGCCATCTATCGGGGGTTTTGATATCGCAGCTTCACAATGCGTTGTTTCTAATAGCTTAGTAGGTGTCGTCTGCCGTGAAATAGAAATAAATGCAATAAGTACCTACCTACTTTGTGATACAATCAAAATAAATGCAATAAGTACCTACCTACTTTGTGATACAATCACGAGATGAAGCGCGGCGGGTTGACGCGACGCGTTATCTCGACGCAAATGGGTCGCCGATACAGCGCGCTATCCGCCGGACTTTGTCTCGACTTGTGTCACACGCGGCTTTGTCGCGCCGAACGAGGTTTTAAGGACGCGCGAGCACGAGTCACGGCGATGAAGTTTAATTCGAATTGAATGAGGTGCTTAGCGTTTTAATCGGTTGAGTTATTAAAGGGATAAACCGGGCATCATAGTTTCAGAACCAAGAGGTGTCAGATTGACGACTCCGTGACGCGCTGGTTAGTGACCCTGACTGACGAGCCGCGGGTCCCGGGTTCGATCCCCGGTCGGGGCAAGATTTATTTGGCAGATAAATGATTGCACTCGGGTCTTGGGTGTGTTATATTGTGTTGTTTTCTGTATGTGTCTGCCACCTGCAACACGGAATCCTAGTGCGGGGGTGTGAGTGTGTAAGCGTTTTAGATTATTGACTTAATTAATATATTTTTGTGCATTCCCTTTTTCCGTATACCTATTGATCGTTTACCGATTTACGTCCCCAGTTTAGTTTATGACGATTCCCCCCAACGGTCTCCGTCCGGGCTAGTTGCGTTTGGTCAAGCGTGCTGTTCGTCCAAAGGTATCAATAAAGTACCTGTTGTATTTGTAACAAGTCAGTAGAAAAACTCAACGCGTATAAAATACTCGTAACATGACACCTCAACGCAAACAACCCAAAAAATTGACCGTTTCATAAAACTGATACACGATCCCTCATTTATCGGTTTGAACTGATGGAAAATATTAAGGGCCATAGTGTCGCCATGGCGATAGTAAAAGTGTGCAAATGAGATAAGATGAAAATCGATACCCCAAAATCGGATGACTTACAAATCGGATGACCAATCAAACCGGTTGTCTATGCCTTATTGAAAAGGCGACGTGCCCGAAGACACGGATATTCACCCGCTGGGCGAGTGTTGTCAGTGAACTTCAGACTCGGTTATCGGGTGCCGAAGGTCAGAGATGGTTTATTGCTTTATCGGCTGACCGTGATCGTATGCCGTCCGCGACCGACGCCCCCTCCGTGTGATAAACATGCACTGCTCATTATTGAGATAATTGAAAAATGATAAATGTAGTGCATGCATTAAAATAAATATATCTCGCTTAACGATGAAGGAAGACATGAAACGTGCATGCTGAGTGTTCTTTCAATTAGAATCTGCCAAGTTAACCTGCACTTAGCCAGCGTTGTACACTATGGCCTAAACCCTTGGAGGCATTTTCTTTTCCAAGGCAGCGCTCCCCTAGCGACGTCTTAAATTCTGAATCTTAAGTATACGGTTTCTCATCGTCTTCGTGGAAGACTTAATGTCATTATATCGAGGTCGCCATCGAAGAACCTAATTTGCTACGTTACTTGCTTTCTCGAGTTACCTACCATCAATTAGGTTATATAAATAAAGGCGTCCCTAATAACTGTGCGACATTTATGAGGGACGCCTTTGGGGCAGGAGTGGGCGGTTGCGTGTAGTGTGAAGCACTTTTACTTTCGTGAATTGTACGAGATTTTCTCCAGGTTCGTCCTCGTTACCTGTGCAGCTTTCTCAGGGTGTCACTGTGTAGGTGTAGCACGCTTGTAGCGACCTTATTGTCGACGTACCGTATGGGTTTGTGTTGAGAAAAAGTTTAGAGCAGCAGTCATCGTACTGATGTACAGACAAAACCTGCCCTCAGACACGAGTTAGCGACCCTTACATCAGTTGCTCGGCACGGGTCTCTTCACAACTGAGCAGACCTGGAGCGCACTCACCTACGCTGATCTAATGCGGATTGGTGGACAGGTTAGTGGGCACCCGAGTAAAGTTTTCAGAACTCCCGAGGGTCTTGTAGAAAGCTTCACGTGCCCGGAAGAACAGTGCAGTACTTATCTGGCAAATGTGCGAAGAACGGAAGTATCTGGAAGACAAAAGGTTCCGATCCGGTCCTTTTCAGACCCTTAAGACAATCGTGTGCTGCGCAAACAGGTATTGAAACAGTCTTATTTTTGGACTCAGTTTTACTGTAACACTCGGCGTGAGTGAGTGCTCGCTGGAGTGGAGCGTGCGAGCGTCCCGCGGTGAAATAATTGGGTTAAGAGCGCCTCGGCTCAGCTCGCCAAAACGCTTGTTTGGTGGCGTTTGTTGTTTATCTCTGTTCAAGTTCGACTCGGTACCCCGGAGGTTGCACTTCTGACCTCTGTGAAAAATAGCTAGGCGGTCTCTGGAAACTCATTCGACGGTAGTACCGCTAGCCTATCATTCCCAATTCTTCCGCTATCCTGTGGCGCGGGATCACCGACGCAAGACCCATTGAAATAACTACCAGGGCTCAAGTTTAAACTTATCTGTGTACATTTTTGTTCCGTCCGGATTCGAACTCTTGATTTGCAAGCAATCACTGCGACTTATTAGAGATAGATAGCTAGTAGATTACAAATGTCTTTTGGGTTTGGGAACACTGGGTCTAGGGAGCGTGCAGCAAGCGTGACGCAGAGCCGCAGCGCAAGGCCGGCTCGCAGCGCCGCAGCCGCAGCGCTTGTCAACTGGATGACAGTTAACGGTGCGACGCATACCTGCATCGCCTCTGATTGACGGCCGGGCTTCCGTGTTTGGCAATCTCGGCCTACCCGTGTCGACAAGCTGTTACCCGCGACTTCGCTTGCCGACCTGTGCTACAGCTGTGCACTTATGAAACTGAATAATCCGTATAACCGGAGTATTTTAGTTGTTAAATCAACAAATTTGCCAAAATATAGATTTAACGTCATCACCATATGCGTAGATATGCTCTGTGGTCACATCGTGAAGATGCAATGATTAAATAAGTAAGTGTAGATGACGTCAGAGCTGTCTAAATACTTGGAAAACGTTGAAGCATTCCCAAGGAGAACTAGCATCAGCCAGACGCCCGGCAGAAATCGTTTTCCAAAACCACGTCGATGGCCAACGGTGACATACTGCGCTGAGCCCACATGGAATAAGGACAGGAGAGATGATTTGGTGCCTACGTTAGGTAATCCGTCCACGCGGCCGGGCCGTCGGACTTCGCCCCCAGCCATTATCCCGCCGAGTGCCGCCTTCCCGCGCGCATCCGCCGATAGTGACACCACGCCGCACCACGTCGTGCGCCGGAACTTGACCCTGTGCCCTCGTATCTCGTGGACGATAACGCGTGCTCCAAATGAAATCCGATTGGAGGCTGTAGATAGTGTTCTGTGCTAACTCGCAATGCGCCCCCTATTCGTCAAGTATTGTACTGTGCTGCCATTGCACCACATAACATCGCACCCTTAATGATATACTGGCTTAACTCAAAAAAGTAGATTTTTGGGGCAACGCAATAAACCACTCTGCAATTTTGTCCGGTGCAAAAACACATAACAACGAAAGAGACCCATGTTACGCTGTGTCAATAAAGAAGGCGAATTTAGTTGTAATTTCAATTTTAAATCATAGATAACGTTAGCAGAAGCCTGTGAGTCTGCGTTACTCAATTCGAGCCCATGTCTAATTAGGTCTGTATATCATTAAGAGTGCGACATGTTCTAGGAATGTCTGATTTATATTTTTGCAGTTTGTATTTTATTTGACGAAATAAACGTGTATTCGTATAGTTCGCGTTTTGTAAAATATGACTCGTGTCTCCCTAGATTATGAGTTGATCGTGATTTAAATAAATAAACGTTTACATACACACCCCGCACTAGGATTCCCTGTGGTGCGGGTGGACACATAGTAAACAACACAAAGACCCGAGCACCAGCATTTATCTGCCAAATAAATATCCCCGGCCGGGGATCGAATCCGGCACCCATAGCTAGTCAGTTAGGGTCACTGACGAGTGAAGCGTTAGTAAAGCGGTATATGGGTACATATTAAATGATGTATGTTAATATTGTACTTATTACTTTTCTTTTATTCTCAACTAATGTAATCATTCGCTCTGCTCTCCGGTACACAAACTGTAGCGCTCCTCCCTTGTTCACTGAACGGTTTCAAGAATGGAAACAAAAGAAATGTCGCGTCTTTGTTTGAGCCTCCCGGCCGAGCCGTGACGTTTCCTCCGACTCCTAAGAGGTTTATTATACCTTGTACAATACAATAGCTTCAATCAGACCCCTGTGTAACTAAGAAATCTTACAATTTAACTATCAAAATATAATGCGTTCTAGGTCCGAGTGCTTCACGAAACAGTTACAGCTAATGGTTGTTTTCTATAATATACAATACAAATGAAGAAGAAGAATGTATTTGTTGACAACACAACACAACACAAAATATCACAAGACAAAACAAGAGGACAGTAATAAACAAAAAAAAATTCAATACAATAAGTAACTATTTTACTACTAACTGATTCGTGAGTGTTCGTAGTCATTTAAGGCCCACGTATTGGACCGAAACTAGTCGGGCAATCCCGATAAATCAACGTGAGTATTGCCGCGTTCCCATCTAAAACAATAACTAACACTTTATTGTACACCAAAAACTAAACACAAGGTACAGCTACATAAATACAGAGTCACAAAATACAAAAGGCGGTCTTATTGCTAAAGCGATCTCTTCCAGACAACCTTTAGATAGTTGACAAGGATCTGTAGAGTAGAGGAGGGTTAGTGTAGTGGTGTACATCAATAGTCATACATACATTCTAAAGGATTTACAAACATCACACGAAGAAGGAAACAAAGTAAAATCGGATTAAGAGGCAGGAAAAAAGCAGAAGAATGTTACTTATATACATAAATATAAGAATGATTGTTGAATAAATAAAAATAGTCAGGTGTTGATGTAAAAATGTATTATTTCGAACCGAAGTTGGCAAGGCATTCCCAAGGCGAACTGCGGTTACCGTAAACGATTATTCGTAAAAAGTAGTATAATGCGCTGGTGTGGCGTTTACTATTTACCTTACCTTCAGAGGCTAAAATACGCTACATACTATTTCACAAAGAAATAAGTAGGTACGTTACATGCGTTGTACAGTTAACATTGTCTGCGCAAAACTGCCTGACACCATTACTAAATTAACATAACAACCAAAGAAGTCCCCCGGTCTGCCATCTGCTATGTCACCCCAGCGTTACTTAGGTCACACTGAACACGTTTCGCATTGTCTCCCGTGTGTAGGAGTCTTTATAACGAGACAACAAATGGCTTTGTCGTGTTGTATCCGTCGCTTATCGTACACCTTATTACTGAGACAAAGAAGCCGGTTTGCTTTGATAAAACGCGGGACGTATAGCGGGCATTATTCTATTTGCAGTAATATGAGGGTGTGATTAGCGTTCAATTCGGTCGGGATCATAGTTCGGTTCTATTTCGCGAAGGACGCCGCGTCGTGGTTACCCGGAAGGACGTGTCCTGTATGTGAGTTCGAACTAGGGTTGCCTCAAAAAGGATAAGGCATCATTTAAATTTTAAATGATAGTTAAAAAAATTGGCATTTTTTCTTTTGTTTTCTGTATCTTATTTTAATTTATTAATTAGCTAAATTAATATATTTATGTGGGATGAATAATTTGATAAAGATAATGTGGAATTGTTCTACAATAATTAAACTTACGATAAATTTTAATGATCATGATTATCATTATCAAGGTAAATGCATTATGTTTAGCTGGTTTTTATGATCAACAAATTAAAACCGGGAGCAAAGGTTGAAAGAACTGCATAAAATCTTTTTTGTTTGTTTATATCTCTATTTAGTCCTGAGACGTCGCTCGTAATATCCGGACCGTGACTGTTCACTGGAGCGTCCCATCCAAAGTGCAAACGACTCGAGCAAGTCGGTCGCGGCGTGTAATACGCGTGCAATGGTGCAATATGCCCCAGCGAGTATTTACGAGTGTAGTATTAAAGTAAGCTCAAGTTGAGTTAAGAAGACGGCTAGTAACGATTACTTACCAAGTGAACCGTGTCGCATTCGGGTTAAGCAACATTCTGACGAATAGGGGATAAAAAAAACTGGTAATAATGAATACATCATGCACTTTGCACCTGGTTGCGCGAGTTCAAAGAAGTCACGTTTAACTGGTGGTTTTCCGCTTGATTAAACGCGGTTGAACAATATGAGCAATAGAATTCACTGGACACACAATCTGGTTCCTACCACGTTATTAGTTTTGGATGGGAACCTAGTTTTCACTTCGTCACTCGCGATTTATTTATTTTCTTTTCAAAGTTGGTCTATTGCAATTATTTCGGTAAAGTGGTAAAGCTCCAATCTATTACGTAATTAAATAGGCGCAGTTATCAGTCTGCACCTGAACATACAGACTGATAGATAAACGCTCTCGTGAGGTCATTTAACTCCTAGATAAGTTATCGGATATTTATGGTTTAAGATCTTTATTAACTTTTTCTCTTAAGATTAAACAATCGCTTACGAGAAAAAACAATAAATTTACTAAAATTATAGACATTTTCATACTTGTCGCTACGGTTAAAAAGAAGAAAAAAAAATACATGATGTAGGTAGATTATAAAAATTATGCATCACAATACATTACAAATAGCATTGGATATGCGACTGAGAATATTTTCAAAATAAACTTTGATTGCAGATTTACCGGAAATAGTTTAAATTGATCTATTGATTCTGATTCTACTGAGATTAATGAACTTTACTTAGGCTGACTTCGTAATTAACGCTCGTTAGATGCACAGTAGAGTGAGCATACATTATACGCATCGTCGCCGGAGTAACCGTTCGGCCGCAGCTCCAAG
This sequence comes from Dalla quadristriga, assembly GCA_018245335.1. NCBI lineage: Eukaryota > Metazoa > Arthropoda > Insecta > Lepidoptera > Hesperiidae > Dalla > Dalla quadristriga. The sequence continues at coordinate 3,444 of DWLO01003075.1, read as the reverse complement.
AATATCACTACTAGTATTATTTATTCCTAAGTGTGTTTGCTTGTTGTCGGTTAGCCCTTCTTTCACGCTGCAACGGAGCAACGGGTCCAAGTGGTTTTGTGCACAGAAATAGGTTATGGGCAGGAGAATATCGCAATGGCATGAATTTTAATCCCGGAAATATGCACGGTGGCATAGATAAGTGTGGAACATACGCGGGCAGAGCCGCGAGAAAAACCTACATTTTTAGCGTAGACGGGATCGCCAGATGCCCAATACATGGCTCTTAAAATAATGCGTTCTCTTCCTCTTACGCTCCTTTCAATCCAAGGAGGATAGACTTGAAACTTAACTGGACGTAATATTTACACCGGTTAATTTATTGCGTTGCTTATTATATTACCTACGATTTGACGTAGAACTAGATTTACAATATTTGTTATTTCCTTTATTTGCTTTTTTATCTATCTTTTGCCTTATATTATAATTTATGTCACCTTAAATTTCAGTATCACAAAATCACAAGAATATCACAGAATCAAAAGTCTCAAGTATACATTTTAAGTCATGTTAAGTCCCATTAAACTCCATACTTTTTAACATCGTGGCATTTAAAAACGCAGTATATAAATCGTATATAACGTAGAATGCGGGTATATTAAGTAATTCTAATTATTGTATTTGTGTTTCTTAATTGTGATTTTATGTTGAGTAATTTTTCTATTTTGAAATTTATTACTTGAGTGTGTATACTTACATAATTTATACCAAACCATATTGACATGTATTTTTTATTATTATTATATTGACATGTAACTGTTGTTAATAAAAATGACTATATGACTATAATATAACGTTTATTTACAGCTCTAAGCGATTTAAGAAACGGTACACGGCCTTCCATAGTTAATTATTTTATTTTATATTGTATATATATTATATTGTAGCTGGAATTTTAAGTTCCTGCCCCACATCCATGAGACGCGGTCAGTGGAGTGCACTTGCACCGCGTGTTGCGTCGCGACAGGCTATTTCTGCCCATGACAGCTAGGGTTGTGCCGTTGTGCGGCGAACTAGTCGGTTCTGTTTTCGACAACAATAAATAATCAATAAATGTCAATCATCATGTAATAGAGGCCAACACGAAACGTTAACTATCCTGTGTTGTCACGGCGTTTGATCACCTTCTGATCAAGTTTTGCCGTTAAAGGTTGATACTGTTAGTACTGTATAGTATCCTTTTTCCGATAGATCTGTCCTTCTGCGTGTTGGGTCTGTTTAAGTATTTATCGCAGGTAAAAAACGGCCAATTAAAAAAAATTGCTACTGGGTAATTGTGTTGTGACGTTAGGCTTCTAATGGTAAGATAAAACGTAAGTCAAGAACTTGTTTGACAAGGTCTTCCTTTTCCTGTTCCTTTTTCTGCTTGTTAAAAATCTTAATACATACTAAAGAAACTGTTTCATTTTCAATTAAGGAAAACTTCTGTAATTTAATAAATCTTAAGAACGCTAAAAACATAAATTACGAGAGTTTTTCGGAATGGCACATTATAATTATATTTGAATTTAAGAAACGATTGTCAATAAACGTCTGGTGTGCCTTAGGCACTTTCGGAGGCGGTCAGATCGCATATCTTGACAGCCTGGGGGGCTAATTTCGGCGCTTCGTGTGGGTGTTAAACTTATCCGACTTTCATCTTACTCTCCTTTACCTCAAACGTCAACCTGGGGGGATAAGTTGGGCGTTTTGTGTGGGTGTTCAACTTATCCGGTTTTCGTCTTACTGTCCTCAAATGTATTCTTCTTGCATGCAATTAATTCAAGTGAACATCCAGTATTTTAAAAAATCACAAACCTAAACGTGATTGCCCTAACTAAAATCAGACTGCGATAACAGCCACAGATTGTTAAGATGAAAATATTAGAGAGATGAGGTCAGAAGCCGAAGCGAAGTAAACGTGCTTTTAATTTTGTTCTCCGTTCCGGTACCAGTTACTTTAAACACGTTCAGGTTGCGCAAATTTTTCAGTTTGTAAGAATCGATTAGTTAGAAAACGTACTGCTGTGAAAATGATTAATTCTATAACGCCCATCTCTAGTACAAATGGCGGGAACGATGCTAGGCGCGCGTCCACCACTCTCGCTCGGGCCAGTTTCCGACCCGCCGTCGCGTGGCTCGCACGTGGGTCAAGTGCGTTGTATCCAAAGTATAAACTTTTTACTCCCTTTTACCGAGTGGCTGTGATATTCGATAAGTGATAGTTTAGTTGTAGTATTCTCCCTAAGTTACCGAGGTGAGTTTTCGACTACTTTTCGTAACGCAAACACGCACGTGAGGTACAAGGTGTAACTGGTCTGTTACGTACAACGTGCTTGGCCATTTACCTCTCGCTGGAGCGTTCCGTAATTTGACTTTTAAGCAATGTTTTAAAAAAGCACGTCCGAAGCGCCTACGGGGCGTATAATTTTCCTTGAATAATATTTTTACGCCTTCCAAGTGGCACTTGCATGATTTTGTCGGGCGTTTACCGGGCAGGCGCAACGTCAGCGAAGTTACAAGTACCGTAGCGCAGCAAAAATTATTTCCCATGTTTTAACTGCCGTGTCGTACTTTCTCGGTCGATAAATTGTATACTACCTACATTTTATTATTATTTATTTAAGGTACTTTCAACATTTATTAGCTGATTTGATTTGTCTCAGTTGATTAGTATTAATTGATTAAAGAACATCGATTGTGACACTAACCTGTATCGGCCTTTGTTGTTTATTATTCTATGTATCGTTAGCAAAATGCAGAAAATCGGTGCACCTATTAAGTTTTGTTGAAATAAATGCCACGGGAATGGAATTATATTTTGTCGCGTGTCATTTGCAGCCCTACTGCTATCAGATGGTTTGGGGACCAGGCAATTTGTAGATACAGGATTGGCTTTGATTGATTTATTATTGGTAATACATAATGTTAATTGAGTAACAATAAATAGTAGTTGATAAATTTTTAATTGAATTAGTTTGATTTGGATCGTTTTGTTTTTTAAACGACTGTCTGTCTAGCTGAATTCGATTTTTTATTATCTTCGGTTATAGAAAGCGACGCAAATTTTCGTAGTAACTGTAATCGAAGTCTTGAAATACCCACGTCGCGTTAAAACCCGCCTGCCTGTAACCGCCCGTGGGCCGCCAGGCTGAGTAAGCACGGCTTTTGGTCATGTGTTCACTTCCCTCTCCGCGGCTTCTGCAGCGCAAGCGCTAAGGGGGGGATTACGGGCCTCTGAGTTACCTCCTCTGCCCGGGCAGTTCTCGTGTTGTTACAACACCCCGGTGTGGTTGCTTCGCCGTTGGGCGAGCTTTTAGAAACAGTGTTTCGCGAGTCGCGAGAACATCGGTGGTCGGGGGACTGAGGCCTAAGGAGCTCCCGAGGGAGCGGCCGCCCTTCAGGTGGACGCGCGTGTAGCGGGGC
>DWLO01003074.1:0-11485 GCA_018245335.1 Dalla quadristriga | reverse complement strand
GCCAAGTGCGGATTGGCAGACTTCACATGCCTTTGAGAACATTATGGAGAACTCTCAGACATGCAGGTTTCCTCACGTTTTTTTCGGTTAATATTAATTCTATGATATTCACTCATCGAGAGGCTTCACGCGCCCGCGTACATTCCGTTACCTATCTATCACACAGGACACTTATGTTTTGAGCGATAAAAAGTAGACTATGTCACTCTCCTGCCCTTACTATGTCTATGAAAAAAATCTCGTCGATCTGTCGTTTTGTTTCAGTGTGAAACAAGGACAAACCAACAAACACTTTTACTTTTCGTAATATAAGTAGGTAAGTAAGGATCAGAATAATAATTTTAAAGAAGAAAGAAAAGAAAAAAATATGTTTATTGTTTACCGTCAGTTTACAAAAGATAAATAAATAGGTCACAACAGTCAACCCTATGCTGCCCGTAATAATTTTGTCACTGGTTTGTTGAATTTACTGTTATTTTTGAGTATTTAATATCACCAATATCAAGGCTACATTATAAATATCATTTTGTCACGTGCCTAAGTGGACATTTTCGCTATGATAAAAGAAGCGGCGACAGTTTTCAACAGTGAAAAGGGATACAGACACTTAGGGCTTTAACTAAAAAATTGTTTAAGATAAAAATTGTCTATGCGCTGAGTTAGTGTACCCTTTACAATGTCTGAAAACTTCTTCAAAATCCGGTCAGCGGTTTCGGAGCCCATTCGTGACAAAGAAACGCAAACAGAGAGACAAGCAAATTAAAAAAAAAACGTTCATTATGTTTAGGTGTTTTATACAATACAATAGAAAAACACTTTTTTGTACTACACCAGGAAGAATATACAAATTAAGAAACAACAGCACATGTATACAATAGGCGGTCTTATCGCTGAGCGATCTCTTCCAGACAACATTTAGCATTTTGTAGCGGTGTACATAAATATTTACTGGTTATGTACGCAATGTACAAGCATGGAAAAACATAACTGAACCCAAATAAATATGATACATAATAAACACAGGACCGTATAAATAGCATACTCGTATTATTTAATTACTGACCTTAATTTTAATATCACAGACAGTCACTTCAATTTGATTTATTGGTGAGAGGTAGGATGGTACGTTGTAATTTTTCTCCGCAATTTAGAAACTGGTTTATTTAGAGGTTTCTGCACCCTTCTGGTGCAGTGTTTTATCGAACATTTCCATGTTTTTTTTCACATTCGCCATCTTATCTGATCCATAAATAAAATTGGAGTGTCTTTCCAATGATAATTAAAATGAAGGCCAATAACTAAATGGAATTATGGACTACTATTTATATAACACTTAAATAATTGTTGTCTGTCTGTTTGCGTTTTTTGGTTTCAAATAGGCTCCGAACGGATTTTTATGAATATTTTAGAGATTGAAGACGGTACACTAAGTTACCAATGATACCATATAGGTTTTGTTTTATCTCAATATCTCAAACAGTTTTTTAATCGACTTAAAAGAGGTTATTAACTCGTCAGTATAGTTATTTTTTAGTAATAGCCCTCGTGAGCACATATATAGTTGCAAATATACAATAACGGTAAAGTTAATTGTTTCTGTGCTATGAATGTTTCCCTGCTCGATACTCCATTGCTTATAATAATACAGCTTCAATGAACCACGCGTCGCATACATTGGAGGAGAGGTCGTTTTGCACCTTTTTTGAAGAACCCCATGCCGTCTGTACGTGAGAACTGTAAAGTGCGAGGTAAAAATAAATCGTATGCTTTGAAATTACAGAATAAAATCTGTCTTTGTCTAGTTAAAACCTTTGCAAGGCAGGAAGCCCCACCTTAAATCGTCTTTTGATGTTCTTCCTCATTTTTATTTTCCTGTATTTTTATCAGTGGAAGATAATATAATTATTAGACATATTAATTAAATTTATTTTATTAGGAAGAATCCATAAACGAGTCAAGCTTGTATTCATAAAGTTAAGGTTTAGGTATCGTACGTTAATTCGATAAATAAAGCCTCGTTTAGCTTTCCTGATATTCTTACGTCCGTCGTAATGTAGTGACAGAAGCAGTGTAGTTAGGTCGCGTGGACGTGTTTTATGCTTAGGACATTCGACAGTCATGAAAGCAGTTTTAAATTCATATTATAAACAGAAATTTTAATTTATTCCGGGTCATTATTTTTATCAATAAATAATATTTGCGAATTCTAAACTGGTGGATGAAAGGGAAAGTTGTTCTGCTCACCTAGTTGTATTTTAAATTGTTGTAATTAATTATTTGAACGTTTTAAAAATGGACGAGGCTTTTGCGCATCTTGAAACGAGAGACGAAGGGCACATCAAGAAGACACTGAAGGCTCCGGATGGTGGTTGGGGCTACGTTGTATGCATCGGCGTCGGATTTACTTTCGTAAGTTTTTTTGTTGTGAATAACGTAGCAAACCGGCGTGCATTGGTTTTAAGTGGCAATTGCACTCCATAGACACCTGTGAACAACCTCGTATAGAGCCTACTTATCGTTTTGGAACTGATCACTGGTACTTAGCTTTTGGGATAAGGGGCGAAAGTATTTTTGGTTTTATGTATGCCGTTAATTACACCTCTCGAGCGAGATGCGACTTGCTAGAAAAACAATTGCTTCACGGCTGAAGGTTGTGTCTTTCGTTCGGTCCTATTCAAGGTGTGTCACAGATATCCATGCAGCAGTGGATGGTGCATCAAAAAAATACCGAAAGTCTACAAATATCTAGTTGAATATTTTTATGTTCAGTATCGTTTAAATTGCTATCTATATATGCTCATTTTCCACATAAACAAAAACCTCTATTATGAAACCATATACAGATACTCAAATTTTATTCAAGCTGAAATTTATCCATAATTTTATATTCACTAGGGGCCATTATGTAGATACTTAACAACATTTATTCGGCAAGTCAGAAACATATTTGAATACTATTTTTTTACTGATTGAATTTATTTTGGTAATTATAATCAACAATACAACATATATACTCATAATAAATAAGATATTACGACTAGTGAAGTTGTTTAGAATCAGAATATAATTTCGGATTTATAATTAGCTATAAAAGTAAACTATAGTTTATTGGGTGTAAGTTATATTTGAAGTAAAATTAATCGCGACGATCGAGACAAACTAAACTAGGTACTTAATAACTGCTCCTGTAGTGTTCGGTATACTTAAATGCGATTATGTCTCCCAATCTTACCCTCTGCTCAACTCAATAGCTCACGATTTATTAAAGGTGTTTCTCTAGGATTACATTTCTTCTCTATTAGATCTTCTCCTATTTGGGTTAGAGAACTAGGTATGTACGTACACATGCCACACACGAATAAAAAGTTTGCTCTTCGTCTAATCTTAAAATCAATATCGGCTTCTTCCAAAACTCTAGAACTCTAGAAACTTCCAGAACGCTAAGGCGTCAGGTAAGCCTGAACTGATAAGAAAAGCCAGCAAGAACTCGTTTAAAAGACTCGTCCGAGAGTACTATTTAGAGTCAATATTGTCACCGGTTTAACCGTCGTTACATATATATGAATATATTTATGTATGTAGGAGAATGTTACATAATTTATTATAAATCATGTATGTCTATTATTATTATATTATTCCTTGTATATTTTAAGTTATAAACGCCATCCGCAACTTCTCAACGTCACTAAGGGTTTGCTGGTTGGGAATGCCACTTGGCATTAATTCCCCCCTTTGTAGAACCTTATGATAACACCACAATATAAGTATGTGCCACAAAATAAGTACCTACCACAATAAGTGGTACTTACATAAATAAATAAATAAGAAAATAATTCAGTCTAACCTGTGTGCGTTAGTAACGACGGTATTGGTGAATAATTGGAAATTATATCTGAGCGCACGGCAGACCGTTACGCCAAGTTTCAGCAAGCATAACAGTGAGTATCTTCACACGAACCGGTTCACCTGGTTTTTCTCACCCTCGTATACCTGATTTGAAATTTATAATAAAGATTTAGCTTATGTTCCTTAGAGCACTATTTACTAACACTTAGCGTTTTTCTGAATGCGCCTCGTGTATGAGTTGTAATGAAAGAATATAAGTAGCCCTACCCCAGTATAAAAAAATAAAAATAAAAGTGTTGCTCATGAAAGTAGGAGTGAAGTGTTATTATAGACTAAAGACAGATCATACTTAGCCGCAGTATAGATATCATTACTTTGATAGGCTGCATTTTTTGGAACACGATCTGGGACATGGAAATTTTTTTAACACTTAAATTTGATTTGGGAATTTAATCTCTTAATGAATCTGCCTTTAAAGACTTTAGAGCGCGTATGAAATCTTGGACCTTCAAATACTGAATAAAATATTTATCGTAAACAGGACAGTGACTCTTACAAACTCCAATCATTTAATGGTTGTGAGGCAAATTGAAATTAATACCCACTAAAATTTACGATATTGTAGCTTTGGCATTAGGTACTCGAAAAGATACAGTATATACCTACTAAAGGATGTTAGATATTGCACAGCTCTACGTATATTATTGCTCAACTGAAGCTTACGTGACTTGGTCGGAAGAAGCATACGAAGACATGCACTGCACTAAGTATAGTGCATTTGTTACCGGTCCAAACACCGGTGTTGATAAATATGCATGAGCGGCAGAGATAACTAGTGGACGGAATTAAATCTCCGTTTCGATTCCGGTCTTCCGTCCTCTTATTTATACCAATAGTACATAGTCAACCTTTGGGCTAAGCAGAAAACGATAAAGGTGGTTTTGGTATTGTAGGAAATAGATTTACAGTGAATAATAAAAATTCATTGTAATTCATCGGTATATATTTATTACTGAACTAAAGGCCTCTTTAAAATACGAGGATTTGCCCATAATCACCATGCTGAGCAGCCGGGTTTGTGATCGCAGTAGAAGGTAGTTGCTGCACAAAGGACGCTGCTCGTTCTCCGTTATATTCCCTTAGTCGCCTCGTACGACACCCGTGGGAAGAGGAGGAGTTGTGACAATTGTATTATGTTCTGCCATCACCACACGGTATATACTTCTTAAATAGGTGGTAATACAAACTGAGTATATGCATAATAATAATAATCTTATAAGTCTAATAGCGTGCGGAGTCGCGTCGCCACCAGATAGAAACAGAAAAAGTACTAAGATGGAACTACATATTTCGAGATATTATCATTTTACAAATACATTTTTTTTAATTATTATTATATGATTTAGGACACACGCAACAATCTAATATAGTGTTCAATTAAAATATCCTCAATTTATTTCATCTGCTGTGGTATTCGTTTTAAGAGTTCAGATTTAATGTGACAAAATTATTTTCCAGTCACTTCAGCATGATTTATTTCCGCGTTAAGGCATTTATTTATAAAAGCAAATTAATTTAAATGGCAGGAGAATGAATTTCTATAAAATACAAAACAAAAATGCGTGTGAGGACTGCGTAGTGATTGCGGATAAAAAGTTGCCATAAAATATCTCGATGCAAAAAATCACGTCTATCCATTGCTCTGTTGCAGCGTGGATGAAGGACAAACCAACAAACACAATTTCATATTTATAGTATTAAGTAAGGATTTTATGTGTGCATGTCAAACCTTGTGCGTATTCTCCTTTTTGCATCAAAGCTGTCGCTTATAATAGTAATACGAGATAACAATTTTATAACGTAAAGAATTATACAAATGCCTTTTTATAGAGAGTTCGTTGTTTGTATGACATCATTTACTATAACTGATTCTGCCGATCTTAACATAACTGATATTGTAAAAAATGCACGCTTGCACAATATTTCGAAATTTTTATCAGTTCTTTTAATTGTTTTCTCTGTTCTAAATAATGCATCTAACCCACTTCCCAGAAGTTTCATCAAGTACACACGAATTGTATGGATGGCATAAAATTATACAACTACACTTATGATAATTTATTTTATAAATTCGAGTCCATCCAAATAATTCGCCCCTTGTCCCTTTAAAATAGAAACGTCTGTTTACAACCGTTCGCTGTATTGTAAATTATTATTGCATAGCGCGTCCTTATCCTGACTTTACGTATCCGACTCGTTCCACTGCCGAGCCTCGCCAGTGCTGCGTATGTGCTCGCGGTTATTGCATAGCTAATAAAATTATATTTGGTTTCTATACTATCGTGTAATGACAGCTTCGGACGACCGACGTCAGTATTGACCGTCAGTGGACCACTAAATACAGCCTAAGTTTTATATTTCAGATGCTGGGATTTGGATCTTCGAACGCCTTTGGCATTTTGTTCAACAATTTCTTTCTCGAGCAAGATGGTGCAAGCGGTTTGCCTCTAGTAATAGGCGTTTACAATGGAGCTCTATCTATCGCAGGTAGAGTCAAAACACATTCAAACAACTTAATTTGCTTTTAAAAAACGTATGAAATATATATATAATAATTTTTATTAGGTTAAGCCCGCGACTATGTTCTTGATGATAAACAATAAGCTTGATTTCAAAGGAAGCGAATTAATTTGCCTTACAAGCCTGATCGAGTTTTCTGTGGAGATATGACATTATATTTATAGTTATAATCTATTTAAGTTCATGAACAGTATTTCCCATTTAGATAGTAAACGGTGAAATAAAGATTATTTTCTTTACAGAATATGGTCAGAGCATTTTGCAATTCAGCAGGAAAACGTATAGTTATCTAGTAAAACCGATAATTAAAACAGTTTTTATCTTCACCAGGATAACTCTCTTAGTACACATAACCAGTTAATGCCAATGACTTCACATAAACGCTGACATAGTTATATTTGTAGGTATAGGGAGGTACTTGTGCAATATTGAGCAATGGGCAAAATAAAATTTGATACATGAGACATGAGTGATCGGCTCTTTCTATAAAAATTAAGGACAATATAAAAGATTAAAAGATCGACATTCGGCAATGGAGTTAAAGAGAAATTCCCTATTAAGCTCGGGTTTCACCAACGTCAGAGCCGAGAGCGCACGTTGTTAGGCTAGATATTCCATGGATATATTGCATTGAACTATAATATAGTTCAAGGATGCCCTAATCAATAAAGACTACGCTGCTAAATATTGGAAACTGTTAAATCTGAACAGCTTCAGTTTCGCAAAATAACAGACTACAAATCCTTCATTTACATTTTGTTTCGTAAGTAATTATTTGCCAAAAATAAACATGGTAAAGTAAATAAGTTCACGCCTTTAACTTGGTTAATGAACATTTTGTATGAAGTACCTAATCGTAGATTGTTTGCTATGAATAACTGAATATAAAATCATTGATTTTTGATTTTTTTGATTTTTAGTGTTATTATTGTAACAGTAGTTGACATATTACATTAACTAATCTTGATTATATTGACAAATAACCTTGATCAAAATAACAATGTTAATCTTAACAAATTATGACCTTTGAAACACAGTAGGCATACAATATAAAATCTAATTTGCTATAAAACCAGAAAAAATGCAAAAACATTGTAAAGATGAGCTACACCTACTGTGGGTACGTACCTGCTAATTACATCTGTAAAATAATAAAAGTTAGCAAACAGAAAAGAAATTTTAGGATATGGAGTCTTAAATTTGACCATATTGGAAAAATTATAAGGTGTTGTCGTTACGAAGAACTAAAACTAAGTTTATATATTTTTTAAGCCAAGTAGAAGATTGATTGAATGTTCTTATTGATTGTTATAGTTAGACTTAGACCCCATTCATGTCACACAATGAGCTCCTAAGTTCTGAGGAAAGTCCCGTGCTCTACAGTGTTGTAGCCACATCGAAATTCTGACTTTTATGTCTTATTTATTACCTCTCGTAGATCCTCTTGGTCGGTGATTTTCAGCATATACGTCACATATTTTTTAATTCATAGGTTCAGTCAGCACTTTTAGGGCTCCAAAGAATCCACTAATGGCTTTAATCTATGAAACGATTTTTGTATTGACACTGACCCTAATCCAAACAAGGGCTTCATGTTCATTCATGCATCGAACTTCTATGAATTTACATCCTTTATTAGTTTGACCGACATTTAGATGGAAATGTTATTGATCGATAATAATTATAATTGTTTAAATCATAGGTAAATCTCCTACAATACCAGACTTCTGCTCCCGTAAGACTATTACAAAATAATCAAACGGACCACGTTTTATTTAACTCTAATCAATATTTAAAAAAAACAGTTCATTATTCTTATTGTCAACTCTGACAATTAATGTGACTATGAGGACTGGCTGGCTGCAACCCATTGTGTCCCACTCCAGGGCATCGGTCTCTACTTATAACAGAGGAGGCCAGGAGCGTACTCCACCACGCTGCTTCAATGCGGTTTGGTGGTGGGGTTAGTGGCCGACCTAAGTGTCGGAAGTTTTTCAGGCCGCCCGAAGGCCAGCGACACGGCTTAACGACTGTTATCTAACAATAACAACCGGGACCGACAGCTTAACGTGCCCTCAGAAGCACGGAAGCGCTGAAGACATTTTGCCATTAGCGGTCACCCATCCAATTGCTGTGAGTGTTACGATTGACATCCGCCGCGTGAACGCGAGTGCGTCTCATGACGACTATTGGTCCTTATTTCCTTGTTGTTATTATTGTTATGTACCAACATAACCAACCATGAAAGAAAAATGTGAAGTAGAATTAATGTTCCAACTTGGTTCACTAACACGGATGGGGATGAATGGATCCTCACTTTCATTAAATTAAGTGGGTTCAATTCTTATACTCTTCAATTATCTTCTTCTTCTTCTTCAATTTTTGTCAATTAAAAACAGACAACAATAAATGATCTATCTATATATATCTGTTGTTACAGGGTTTCTCAGCGGAATAGCTCTAAAATATTATTCCTTTCGCCAAGTCGGTTTAGTAGGGGCCGGATTATTTGTTTTAGGCGACATATTAACTATTTTCGTCAACCGAACTTACCAACTCATTTTTACCTTCGGGATAATAAGAGGTAATTAGATACTATTATTTTTATTTATGTATTGTGGCTCAACAAACAAGCAGACCTAATGGTAAGTGGTCACCGTCGCCTATGGACACTAGCAACCTCAAACTAGGCGCCAATGCGTCGTTTGCCCTGTAGGAGAGCTCTATTTGCGCCTTTTTTGAAGAACCCCATGGCATAGTCCACTGTGAAAACCTCAAATGGAAACTCATCCTTTTTTTTTTTTTCGTATGTACAGTTGCTGTTTGTTGGCCCTACTGGCCTTTACAGCGTCACCGAATGGGCAGCTCATCCCACAACTTACGGGGGCGTGAGCACGCGTGCGCGTAATTAATTTGTGAATATATTGAGAAAATATGTCATTGATTTTTCTCGAAAGTGTTGTAAATATTTTGAAAGTTTTATATTTTCTAGGAGCTGGTTTTGGAACAATGATACCAGTGAGTTTTACAGCTTTTAATTCCTATTTCACCCAAAAAAGGACGGCAATGATGAGCGCTAACCAGACCATGAGCAGTATGGCTTCTATAACGTTTCCCATTCTAGTGACGTATCTATTGGCAGAGTACGGTTTTAGGTGGACCCTAGCTTTGGTCATGGCCGTTGATTTGCATTTGCTCTTTGCTATGCTGATCATGCATCCCGTTGAATGGCATATGGTGGTTAATACTGAAGCGATTTCCAAAGGTAACCAAGAAGACGTTTAACAATAATTGACATGTATTGGCAAACAGTTGAACGTAATTTTTTTACATCGGTATATTTAAAATGTATTATTCAGTTCAGTTGGAAGTGCTTGATTCAGTTTTCTGTTTTTAAAATGGTTATCGAAAAACATGGTTTGCTGTCGTCTTATCGCCTATTTTAATTTACTGCTCTTGCTTATTTCAGTTTTCATAGACAGTGCCAATAAGGATATCAAAAAAATTGAATCCAATACCGATGAGACTGTGGTAAAAATGTTGCCTGGTATCGAAAATGCAGTAGAGACGCGGAAAAGTAAGGCTGCAACCCGGCACGCCTCTATCCAAAAAAGCATAATGTAAGCATACTGCCTAACAATTAGTAATACCAAATAATTAACCTTACTGTCATTGATTTATCTGACCTGCACATATATTTTCGGCCTGGCTCGCTATTGTTTTTCCATAAAAATTTCCGAGATTTTATGTACTTATAGTCAATTCTGGCGTTGTAATAACTCCGATTGTTTCATCACATGGATATACTATGATGTAAATTATAAGGCTAAAGTGAATACTTTAGTAGAATTGACTAATGAATGGATTTAAATTGTACATGTATTCATTTAATAAGTCTACACGGCCACAAATAAATAGCTTCTGTAGCAAGTTACCTTTAGACTATAAACAATATTTTTTCTTTTTCTCCTCCCTTTTTCCTCGGGACCAATAGTTTTTCAATTTTATTTGAAAATAAAAACAAGAAGAACAAAATGAAACTCCAAGAAGTACGGGGTACTCCAAGCTGCATTCGAAAGCATTTACAGCTGTGCTTTTTCGATTTAGCATTTTTTTTTTCATTTATGTGTGTGTATAAGATAGCAAACGAGCATGCAGCTCCACCCATCAGCTGCCACCCATGACATTTGTGGCAAACCTCGAATAGGACCGTAACGGGAACTGGGTATGTTTGTCCAGTTAGTATGAGTTAGCATTCTTCCTACCGGATTAAACTAATTAAACATTGGTGTTTCAGGAACTATACTTAATTAATTGTGATTAAAATAATGCTGAATTTAGTTACATCCCATTTCATCTTCTATATTTAATATTCAAAAATAAATTTTAATATTTCCAGAAAGACCATTTACGAAAATGTAGAAGTGGATCTGCTGAAGGATCCCCGATTTGTAAGCACATTGGTTGGTCTCGGGTTTGCATTCGTATCTGATGTGACGTATTTAGCGATGGAACCTATGCTACTTTTTTCTTATGGATACACCAAGGTAAGTGTAATAAAGCTACTTAAGAATATATTGCCTGCGAGAATTTAAGACAGAAAAATATCGAAAACAATTCTTAATTTTCCTCACCATTTTTCTGTATCAAAAATTTGGTATAAATTACAACGCGCCGGCAACGCTTGAACTCAAGTCTTAACTTCTTGCACCTCTTAGATCACCGTGGGTGACCAACCCATCACAGATTCAGCGGGGCTTTTCTCTTAGAATGAGTAAGGTCCTACACGCTGGCCTATGCTAGTTCACAGACTATATACGCCGTTGAAAACATTGACTCTCATCTCAGGCATGCATGTTTCCTCACGATGTAAATGATGATGTAATCACTGTTAAAACGCAGGTAATATCACAAAACTGAATCTGCGTGATATGATAATGGAATTTTTAAACCGGCCCTGTATATCCTCGTGGTAGCACGAGTGAAATGAAATTATTTATTTCGTCATAAGGTACAGGCGGCACACTCGACGAATGTCATGAAACATTATTAAAATAAG
>DWLO01003073.1:0-11485 GCA_018245335.1 Dalla quadristriga | reverse complement strand
GGTTTACAAATCAGGAAGTTAACGCTAAGGCGCTTACTATGGATATACCTAATCCAATGTTTAACAGAAGGGACACAGCTACTTAATAATTTACAATTCCGGACATCCAATCACGTTTCATACAAAATTAAATAACCATTAGTTTTGTCCGTAAATTTATTTTACATTCAGATTAAAATGTTATCGAAATCGAGAATCATCTGTACAGCGCAATTAAGAGGATTATCACTGTGGAACCGGCCGTTAAAACTGTCACAGGCTAGGCTAACATATTGGTATTATTTTAATTACCTATTCAACATTGGAGCAACGTGGTGGAGTATGCGCCAAGCCTCCTCAGTTGTGAGCAGAGACCCGTGCCCTGCAGTGGGTTGCTATTCTCGTAACAAAAAAGACAATATTTTATATATAGGTAAAATAACCTACCAATGTAATTGTAAGACGTGGTAACTTTCTTTTATATTTATTTAGACGAGGTTTTCATTCTTTTTCCTTCCTAACTTAACCCAACCCAAACAAGTTTGATGAAATTGGCGACTACTACGGATTTCAACAAAGCAGCTAATAACAATGCTTACGCCTTTATAACATTGCCACATCAGCAGCTCATTTAAAAATAATTGTACCTAACTACCTACGTTTGTTGGCATATCAGCAAGTTCAAGTAATTTTTATTTAGATTTTTATTATTTTTAACCCTTATTCGCTGCCATGACAATAGCGACTTGGTTGAACTACGTAACAATCGGGCCGCCGTGGTTCTCTAAAGCGGCAAGGGCCTTCTTTGTAACAAAAAATAATAAGCGCCGTAGTGAGTTTTCGTATGTTAATAAAACTATCTAATGTAAAAAACTCTCTTTATCAAAAAGAACACAACCACTTTTAAACACAAACTTAACATATATTTTTAGATTTAACATTCCACGTTTTCCACTCGTTTAAGTGATTTAATCGTCGGTACACTGTTTGCAATTATGTTAAACCACAACTGCAACGTAATATTAGTGTTAAGAGAACCGCACATTCAGAAAACGTTGCTGAGGTTGAGTGTCACTGTATTGGGGAGATTGGCTGTCCGCACGCCCACTCAATTAATACAAGAAATTAATATGGGTCCGGTCAGCAATAAGACATTTTAATTAGTTAATTGTTGCTACAACGTATCATAGCTGAAAGAAGCTGTTGCCCGCGGCTTCGTCCGCGTTAAAATTTTGATGTTGTCGTTGCCTCGGGATCTGTACATATATTCAGGTTCAACTCTACCAAATTGTATCAAGAGCTGTCGTATCGTTTAGCCGTGGTAGCGTATCAAACAAAAAAAGTTACTAATTTCTACATTTATAGTAATATTTTTTATGTTTGTCAGTAAGATTACTGTGAATTGTGTAATTATTTAACTAGTTGTTCAAGATAATGTAGATTCGCTTGCGTAAAATTTGGTCTTTCCATGCAAACTGAACACTACGGTTTACCAATTTAGGTTTTAAATTTAGAGAAATCCTCAGATCCTCAGAGATACCTACATTGTATTATAATACAATGCTGCTAAATACTTGAGTTTTAATAGTAGGTATAGCTATAACGCAAGCAGAGAGTGACGTATGATATCGCGGAATTCATTGTAGATCTATTTGTATTCTATAATTGGCTTTACCTTGTTTTTACATGTCATTGACCATAGTTCTTTCCCTACTTTTAATTTATAATTGCTTTCGTGTACAAAGAAATAAAACAATCAAGTTTATGTTGGAGTCCACTACAACGATCGTGTGACGGTTGTGCTTATTAAGAGAATTTCGAGTAGGTAGAACCATTTCAGCGTTATATAAAAGCATAAAAATGTAAGCTATTTGAAGAACAAAAGTATTAAAATACATGTTACGTGTCTCTGACATTTTCAATGATAGTAAATATATAGGAAGAGATTTGAAAAATTGTTGGCAATAAAATTACGGACCTATTTTTGACATATTTTTATTTTCGTAATACTTATATAGTTACCAAATTTTGCATAAAAGTAAAGGGCGAGAACAATTCGTAATCATTTCTAGCCTTTTTTCTGTGCCAAAACGTTTAATTTAAGTTAAACGTCAAATAAACATGTTTGCATTGATATAGCAAACCCGGGGAGTGTCATGATTTTTACAAAAAAAAAACAACTCGTAAATGAAGTAAAGTTGGGGATGGATTATGGAGTTCCGAATTTTGCGCGGACGGAGCCGCAGGCAAAGTCTAGTTGGTTATATTTTACACTGTTAATAGCAATTCATTTGGCAAACAAAAAGTTTGTTTCGAAACGGGACTTATCACCGAACTCCATGTTCGCATTACACGGAAAAATATTACGGCGTGCGAAGATTCGGAGTTAGTGGAGTTAATTTGTCTGGCAGTAGCGACCTAGCGACTCTAGCGATCGCAGCATTTATCATATTTTGTGACATCGTTTTACATTACCTATCTTAGCTACATGACATGTCTATCATACTAATATTATGAAGACGAAAAGTAGAAAAAGTATATGATGACAAACAAGCATGCAGCTTACCCATCCGCTGCCGCCCATGACATCTGTGACGAACCTCGAATAGGACCTTAAAGGAACTGGGGATGTTAGTTCAGTTAGTATGAGATGTTAATAGGAATATAAGGTGGTCATTATTCGCAAGTATACGGACTATGGGAGAAACGACTTAGTTGGTGTTAATGATAGTCCGGTTAGTAGTGGTTAGTAATAGTCTTGTTCGAAGCTGGCCACAGATGCGTTACTATCCTTGAGGACTAAGGCGGTGGCCTCATGTATAAGTAACCGGCATTCACCTTTCCGACCGAAACACAATTGTAGAAAAACAATTATTCCACGGCAGAAATGGGTGTGGCGGTGGCAACGCCCCGGGCGAACCGTATACAGGTTCTACTACCTGGGGAACTACTTAACGAATGGCTATCTAAACCCGTAGGAGAGCTCCGGCGGACAAAACTTTACGTGATATCAGTCAATGTTCATCTGATATCTTCAATAATCAATAGGAACAATAACTTATCTTGAATGCTAACGAAGTAGGAAACTTGGATACGTACACTGATATGTAACCAACCTCGAATAGGACTGTAAAAAAAGGACTCTTAGTATATAAATTTAAAACCACTTTTGCTTTCTTTAGTATAATAAGTAAGCCCAAGAATTTTGTACACAACAATGCAATAAAACGATTAAAGCTTATACTGGGTATGCGATAAGGAAATAGAATAATGTGAATAAAACGAGCACGCAATAGTGAAGGCTTAACTGGGTAAGCAGTGCGAGTCTATTTGTACTTAATGCTATGATAGGTACGGTTTTTTTTATAGAAAATGTATACATTAGCATTACTGAGTGGTAGTTTTAACTTTATTTTAGGAATAAAGCGTGGTAGGTTAAAAAATGTCTTGCAACGTTGACACGAGCGCACTCAATTGCCTTTTGGGTATAACATTAGAAAATAGTGACGTGCATCATGTATTTCCGCTGCAGTGCGACAACGGCAGACATCAGAAAGCAATTTATCTGTAATTGGAGATTTGCTTAATTAGAAGCCTAACCGAATGAGAGCTTATGGTTCGTTACCGTGTTTTGCAACAAATTAGAGATTAGAGAACAAAAATGATAGTCACAATGTTCAATCAGGACCTATAAACAGAGAAGAACATTACAAAGCTGAAGAGTTTTTGTTTGAACGCGCCAATTTCAGGAATTATTAGGATGTATAATAAAAAAATACTTTTTACTTTAGAATTCCATAAGATATTTATCGTCACTATCGTCAGTGCAGTGACGGCAGCACGGTAGGTCGGGAGCGGGTTGGAAATGTTTTATAATAAGTTCATCACTTAAAGGTGAAACGCGGATGAAGCGGCGCTAATTAGTTTCCGTCCCGTGGCTTACACGAAAACAAATTATGAACTCAATTAAATTTATTTGTACTTAAAAAAAAAAAAAAAATTAAATTCAAATTATTTTTGAATTGAATTGATTTGACACTCTAAATATTGTTAGTTTGTTGTAGGTGCGTTAAATATTATACTTAACTTAGGTACCTTTTTACTTTTTTCATGCGTCGTCATAAAACTGTTTTCAGGACGTGTTTCTGGTTCTAGTTGGAAAACATTATGCCAAGGGAAACTACTTACGTAGTATCAATTCAAAATAAAAAAAAATTGAGTAACATGTTACAGATGCATTGTGGCAAAGCATTGTAGAATACAAACGTTGATTATAATCATTTCAAAACAGCGCACTACTAAAGATAGTATACAAATGTTTCTTCTGCGACATTACTTTGTATTAAGTAATACTTATTATATTAAGTAATATAATACTATTATTAAGTTTGTTACCGCAAAGAAGTGAACAAGCCACGTGTTATTGACTCATTATTGCGCATATCTATATGCGTATACGTATCTATCAAGTGGTAGAACCATTGGTTGTAACTTAATTAAAGTATCACATGGTTTGGTAGAGCCAAGAGCCAGTATATAATTTAGCTAGGGACCGCCACCGCCAATTCCATCATGCATTGCAATGGATGCCTCTATTCCACGTTATATCAGTACAATAATCTGAACAAATTAAGAAATAAAGATTTAATTTCATAACATTTTGTAACATAACATATTTATAGTTAGTAGAAAATTATTTCCCAGATTATCTCACCATGTGTATGGTTAACTAAAAATGGCTTGATACGAAATAAAAACCTTTTGATGTGCCGTCAGAACTGCGTCAGCGAGCTGGAAGACATTAGCGCAATGTGTACCGAGCCGTACGGGAACGAACCTAATCTCTCGCCTGCCAACGTTATTTCTGTTCGGCAGTTCATGTATGAATAATTTTATACTTTGATTAACCAACGCAAATTACCTGATCTTACGCCTCTTACAAGAATATTCCACAAGTGCTTATTCCTATTAACACCTAATACTAACAAAACTAACACTGAAATTTCTCGTACAGTCTCGTATTTAAGGTTTATCACAGATATCCATGGGCGGCAGTGGATAATAGGATTGCAAGCCCGTTTGCTATTGTCATCACATAAAAATTAATAATAATAATGACTGCTCTTATTATTCTTAGAAGTGAAACTCATAATAATTGATATTATGTAAGTTGACAAAAACCATTTATAAAGATTTGGATGAAAGTCTCAGGCTAAAGAGATTTTTGCGTTCTAATGTTTACTTAACCCCGTATTCACAAACATTACTATGAGGTCCCATAGTGCACAGAAAACTTATTCATAAACAACACTTGAGTGACAGACGACACTGTGGGTCCATTTTGAGGGAACCTTAGCTAAAATAGCTAACTAGCTACTTTATGCTACCCAAAGTGCGGCATAAACGTCATTAGTTTCTTTTTATGCAAATTATTTTTATTGGGGTGTGTTGGGGTTTAATATGATAAAATAAAGCCCATATAAAAACAAGAAAAACCGTGGAACTTATCTACTATAGGTGTCTACTAAAATATTGTTTCTATGTTTCTGTGAGAAGAGGGCAACAACTGTAACGAGAAGGTGCCATATAGTTGCTACCACACTCCTAAAAACACAATAAGTAAAATATAATTTTTTTGTTGTTGTGATAATATAACTAACTGACAATATTGATTGACCTTTCTCAAATTCCAACTACAGTGAAGTTGTAACACAACGCTATCCAATCACAACGCCGTGTCCTACACTATACGAACGCCAGAGCAAAGAGTCCGTTGAGTGTCGTTTGTGAAATGAATGGGTTTATACGATGAACCCACTGAGAAATACCATAGTTAGCATAGTATTGCTCCTGCACTTAGGTAAGTATTGCCGTTATTCTAGACCTATTTTTGTCTAATAGTTATTAATAAAATAAAAAAAAAACTTCATTTATTTGCTCTCCACAACTCTTATTATCTAAGTAGTACATAGTAGTAGTAGTAGTAAATTTTTGATGTTTTCATTCCCTCAGGATCTGTACAAACATCCGTGTTCAAAAGTATCCTACGACCTTCTCCGAGACTCAAACTACGAGTATATCTCTACCAAATTCTATGAAGATCGCTTGTATGGTTTAGTGGTAGCTTGTATGGTGGTAAGGAAGGCGTATTAAGTTATAAGTATACTATATATTAGTGAGATACTTTCGTAGCCGAAAAATGTAGAGTAACATTTTTTTGCATGGGCGCGTTGATGGGCGCGCATTTCATTCCCACAACAATTTTCCAGATTGTGATTTGGTATGCTGCCAAGAGATGGCGCTAGTGTACAAAAGCGTTTTGGTTCTCGCAAATTAACCCTTAATTGGTTTGCGAAGTAGGTACCTACATTCAAAAACATAATTATGGTAAGTATATAATATATTACCATGGTCAATCAGACTGACAGATCATCAGATATCAAAAATACGCAGAAAAATAGGAACACAAGAATTCAAATGTAACTGAATATGAAGTACAGTACATATTTAATTATTTATGCTATAAATATTATAGTATATACTACATATAGTATACTAGTGTACTATATACTATAATATAGTATATACATTACAGTGTCTCAAAGGGGCCTCTACGTGTTGGCCCTATGTCCCCACGCAAGCCTTTCAAATGACCGGGTTCAGTTACATCTGGGATCTGTGATATGTCAAATAGTATATACTATAATATTTAGATCGAGCTAAATTTTTGTGACACGGTGAGAAATACCTTCACTTCTTTATAAAATGTTTATGGTAATTAAATTCCTTTATATCCAGAAAAAGAAAAGTAAGTTAAGGGTGTCCGGTGGGATTCTTATCGCTAAACAACATTCATCCAGCCTTGTGACAGACTAGGAGATCCTCAAGGAGACGCTAAGCTGTGTGAAATGATATTTGCCTAAAACACTAATTTAGCCAATGAATGCCAAGAAAACCTTTTTTTATCTTTGCTCTACCTACTCAATAACTTGCAAGGTATAATTTTTCACAACGAGAATTTTCTCACGAACGTGTAGTTTCGTTTGTAGTCATCTGAAATAATTATAGCTGTGGCTAGAGCTGAAGGTAATAAGTAAAAAATGTGGGGAATTTGTGAGCAAACACGTTCCGTAGTAACCTCCGTACCCCAACTTCGTCCGTGTCCCATTGACCCACATTTACGGCCTTGAACCTACCCCTCCCACATGCCGTTCCCGTGACGTCATAAAGCCCTTAACATCCATTGTCTTGTAACTGCATTGTATGTTTGCAGTATCCCGTTGTAGAAGTGTTAAGTCAAACACGGATGATATGAGTTTTGATGATATATTATACACAATCAGTTGCTTCAACTCGTGGAACTGGAAATGTAGATTTGGTTGCCAAGACAACCAAAGTCCACTTCCAGTTTCATTTAAGATTTCACAATTAAAAATTTCGTAATCTACATTGGAAAAATATTACGTAGTTACCATGTATTATCTTGGTATTATCTGTGCCTGTAGTTGATACAAAACAAGCGGTTTGTGTTAGTTTTCTTTTAACTAAACCACTTGTTAATATATATATGACTGGATATATTTCTTTAACTGATTTCGTATATGACTTCTGGTCACTCGCTGCGTATAGGTTATTTAATTAAATAACCACATATTTTGAACAAGCACAATATTATTTTAACACAGGCATTGACGCTGTGATGCAAGAGCACGCCGCTGTCACCAACGTTTGTAATTGCCCTATGATTTAACGTGCGTCAAATAATGAATTAATTTCAATACGCCATACAATCTGCCCTACAATGGTGCTAAATAATAGGCGTAGCGTCGTTGCGTGCCGACGTGAAATTATGTATGTCATAAACACGTTCTCACATGCGTCTTGCTTGCTCTTACGTAAATGTCCTGAGCTTATTTTAGTTTTATTTATAGTTTTAGATTTTGGAATACTTTTTCGGAATTACCTACTAGGTTTGAATATCTACAGGTAGGTAAGAATTTTAGGTAGGAGTTTAGTAACAGGTAAAGCACTAAAATGCACAACAAGTAGACGTGTATTCATGTACCGCCTCGTTGTTATTCCGCACACGAGTTTCCGACTAAGATCATTTTCCGAACCATTGGCTCGCTACCCCTTCAAGCCCAGCTCCACTCTTGAACTGACATGACCACTGTAGATTAGCTCGGTGTGTGGGTACGATTGTGAAGAATACATACTATTATATTTCATTATTTACTTGCAACGGAGGAATGGGGTCTTATTTTATATTTATATTTAAATACTTACTGAACAATTACTATTATCTTTAGCTTAAATTAAATATTTGATAATATCATTTGCTCCATGCTTCAACTGTAATGCAAGGTAATGAAAGGGTATTTTTATTTTATTTTACGAAATGTAGTATTAACTATTCACTCTTATTATGGAAATTCAATCATGGTCATTGCGATTTACTTCTCACTGCCGTGCTGTTCTTTAAAAGCATGATACGAGTACGATGCAATGCATTTCCACAATAAGGAAAAGTCATATACTTTTCCTTTATTATTCATATTATCAATTAAAAAATTAACAATAACTATAACTATACATAACAATAACTATAAAAAATATGATTAAAGATATGATAAGTATAAATAAGAGTAGGTACTCAATAAATTACTATAATAGTAGTCAGCGTAGACTTGGAGATATTATTTTTGTAAAATACCACTTAAGTGTCATATCCGACTAATTGATGGTTTAGATTGGTAAAAGGCAAATAAAAACAACATTTACGCAGTCGGGTAAAAACTTAAAATAACCATCTTCCAAAAATAATGGTGCGGCGGGTGATGACATTTTTGGAAATTGAAATATGAATGCAGAGGAAAACTTTAAAGCTATTCCAAGAGGAAATGCGCACAAGAATATTAAAAGCGTCTTCGTTGAACATACTAATATTTTAATCTTGTTCGGATCCGAAAGGGTAGGAACGATCGTATCATAAATATTCGCTATACTGAATAGCCTGCCAATTTGTCTGGATTTCATGACAATGTTGATTGATAAAGCCTACATTACAGCTTACATAAATCGTAAGTTGTATGGTGTTGGTATTAAGCTAATATTTCTGTTGGTGATATGATTGTATCATGAATTAATTGGATTTGACATCAATTAAGGCAACTGTCAACATTGCGGAATATGCATATGCCAACAGATCCACAAACGTATGCATGTTAAAGTATTTTTAAATCCAATAAAATTGAATGAATACTTACTTACCGACTATCATATCTTACGAAAATGTTAAATGATAATGTGTGACATCCCTATAGTTGAGCCACTTACTGACGAATTTCTATAATGTGCTATTATGTCCGCAGTGCGGGCATTGTCAATGGACATAAGCATTGAGAGTGAACAATTATTCAGATCAGTGTTCACTCCAGCCACTTTATGTCGAGGGCGGCTAATGCAATAAATCACGTGTCTTGTCTTATTGTTTGTTCATTTGTATACATCTGTCACACAGCCTATTTACAGCTAATGAAATTGAAGAAGCCTGTGAACTATCATATTAGACTAACTTTTATTTAATATCTGTAAGACTCCTCATCCTTCTGTAAGTAAGTATTAGTATGTAGGCGTACGGACCATTATCCTTTAAAGATGCACGTTAGAACTAGTTCGAGTTCGCCCTAATTTAGACTCCACTTCACTGATCTCAGGTGTCCTAGGTAGCTTCTTAAACATGCCATTAGCGACATTTTCTCCTTTTATTTAAACATTTTCGCCGTTGTGAACGTTGTTTTCGGTTGTAAAAACTGAAACTTCGCACTATAGGATACTTGGCAGGAAATAGGTGGCATGGACTTCCCTTTAGTTAGCTTATTCTGTTAATCAAATACCCACGAAACTATGTTGTGCATTGCCCAAAAGTGAAAAAATTAGAAAGAAAGATTAATTTTATTGATTCAAACACATGAACATACAGCAAAAATAAGAAGAGGAAGACCATGAGATGATAAGTACGATAATAATTAAACGCAATTTATGTAGACTTCATTTAATTCTTTCAGTTGTTCATAAGTTACGTTCATTTATTATTTACGTTGTTAATAGTTACGTACATTCAGCTATTTATTCGTTGATATAAAAAGCATAGATGGCAGCAGTTTAATCTGTTATGTGTGTACTATGGTACCCGGCGGAAAGCGCCGAGTGATGTTGCTTGGTTTGACTATGGTTTCTTCATTACAGTCAAAACTATACAATGACCACAGAACACTTATTGATAATGACAGCACACAACTGGTAGGTGGTAGAGCCTGTATACGGTGCGCCCGGGGCGGTACCACCGCCACACCCATTTCTGCCGTGAAATAACTGTTGTTTAACAATTGTGTTTCGGTCGGAAAGGTGTCGGTGCCGGCTACACTCATACAAGAGGCGACCACCTTAGTTCTCAAGGGTAGCCACGCATCTGTGACCAGCTTCGAACAGGACTATTACTAACCGCTACTAACCGGACTATCACTAACACCGTCTAACAGGACTTACAGTCGCTACCAGTCCTTTCTCCCACAGTCCTTATACCAACGAATACTGACCAACTAACATTCCTATTAACATCTCATACTAACGAACAATACCTCCAGTTCCTTTTACGGTGCTATTCGAGGTTTATCACAGATTATGTCATGGGCGGCAGCGGATGGATTGCTATGTTATTCCCATACAAAATACATATTTATTGTAAGTTACATGCGCGCTGGCCATCATTTAATAGTTCTGTGAGTTCTGTCAGCAGTAAGCCTAATACGGCATCATGCTATGGCAGAAACAAGTCTGACGATAATATGACGAACTGTAAACAAAATCGGAAGCCGAAATAGAACGACTCGCGCGCCATTACTACCGAGACATAAATCTCGTTGCCTTAAAAGCAAAATGGAGCTACCAGGGAAACATTAAATAAGTAGCGTACGACTCTATTGTACGTGGAGCTTTTACAGTCTTCGAAAAAGCAAGAAGATAGTATTTCTGAACAAGGGGAAGTAAAGAACGATGGGGATCTTTTACATTGGTTGATCTGAGATAACACTGGGCAGACGGATTTGGTTCTTATGCCGAGGGTGTAGGGCAGACAGTCGTTTGGGTGTAGAGCAAGCGACGTAAGCGTAACCGAACTTGACCCGGTGTCGGCGGGCGACCCACATCACGTGTCGCTTATTTGGCACCGATAATGCCTATGCGTCTGCATTATCGCATTACTTTATAAATGTGCGTCCGTAGTAAACATGCACTCATCGAATCATAATCATTATTTGTTGTATCATGCGAAAATGAGACGTTACAAAATAAATTTCAGTACAACATGAACAATAAAATACCGTAATTTTATTGTCAACAATGATATCGAAGTGCATTTTTCATAAGCCTACGTAGACTTTTACAATCGTTGAAAATGTTAGAATGTGCGAGCGAGATAGATGCGAAACGTGAGAGGTCTCTTAAC
>DWLO01003072.1:0-11487 GCA_018245335.1 Dalla quadristriga | reverse complement strand
TTGTGATTTCAATTCTACTAATTTTCCTATACACAACCACTATTTATAGGATTATTAACCTAATTTTTGAACATATATTTCCTGACTGTATGATCTTAGTATCCCAAAAAACCAGCTTTGAATATGACAAATGCAAACGATTACTTACGATGATAGGACTAACTTACTCTAACAGTCCAATCACTAACGAATACTAACCAATAAAAATTCCAATTAACAAATAATACTAACAAGATCAACTAACTAGCTAACAGTCCATCAAACAGTCCTATTTGAGGTTTGTCACAGATGTCTAAGGGCGGCATTGTTAGTGGGACTGCATGCTCGTTTGCAATTTTTTTTATCACATACAAAAATCGTATTGGGCACGTCTTACTGTCCTTATTGTTGGTTTACGTGTATTTGTAACGCAATTCACTTGTATTAGCGTACCGTATCTAGCAATTTATTTTAATCTTAGTATGTACCATTAATTTTTTTAAAGGAATAGATTGTAAATGACAGTCGTAATCTACGCTTCGAATATTAAAACTTTTTCATATCATCATAGAAAATGATGGCTGATAATTCGTGAATGAAGACGTAGGCGTCATAATGGTGAGATTGTCTGGTGACAAAAGAGTTCGGATGTCGCACAAAAAGTCACGTAATCAGTATGGTTGGCTACCGCAATCCGTCTATTAATTTATATTTCAGATACGGGAGGCGACAAAGGGGCAGCCGCTTCTACTATTTTACTACAAACTACCTTACGGTCACTAATAAGTATCTTTAAATGCAAACCATAAGGTGCATTTTAACTGGTGTCGTAGGAAAACGAACACTTGCTACCGTATGCGACAGCGAGTGATAACATGGAGTGGGGCGTCGTAAAACATCATTAGCAAGATAAACTTCCTAAAAGCGTCTACGAAACCGAGCGCAGGAAGTTGCAGAGATAGCTTCGTCAAGTTTCATTTATAGACAGTACGGGTTCGTTCTTTTTGATTGTTTCACTGCGATAAAACATAAAGTTCACACCCACTAGATTAAGATGTTTCAATTTCAAGTGCATTCAAAGGAACGGGCAGGGAGGTTACATTTTTAAATACTAAGACCGCCCGTGAAAAATGTCTTCATATATCCCATAGGAACTGTGCACTTTTCCGAGATAAAAAGGCTCAATCTCTGGCCCGTGAACTATCTCTATGAAAAAAATCACGTTGATCCGTTGTAGCTCTGTTCCCGCGTGAATCAATGAAAAACCAACAAACCCACCAAAACACGTTCACTTTATTATTAGTAAGGATTTAACCTATAATCACCAATAAGAACGGTATTAACCTTTTTATGTTTCAAATACCTACCTACTCTGGTATTAATTTACCAGAGAATCGGTTACAATTACCTTTATGTCAGTCAATGTAATTTATATACAAAATCTTATCTTACTAATTTTATGAATTCGAAAAGTTTGTTTGTTTGATACGCTCAAGGGTAAACCAAACCACCGATCTTTATAGACTTTGGTAGAGAGATAGTTTGAGCCACGGAGAAGGTCATAGGATACCTCTCAAACCCGAATATTTATACAGATCCTGAGCAAATCTGATCCGATTAAAAGCTAATGGAGTCGCGGGCAATAGCTAGTTTTATATAAAAATAGAAAGTTTGCTAAAAAGTATATCATAGTTTTTATTTTATTAACTTATCGTGCCGTGTGCCGGGTGGCGTGTGGTGACGGCAGAACAGAATACAATTGTCACTACCCCTCCTCTTCCCGCGAGTGTCGTATGCGGTGACTAAGGAAATATAATGGAGAACAGCACCAGCGTTCTCTGTGCAGCAACCACCATCTACTGCGTTCATCAACCCGACTGCCCAGCGTGGTGATTATGGGCAAATCCTCCTACTTTTTTTGTAGAAGCCTTTAGTTCAGCAATAGACTATCATAGGCTATTGTTGATGATGTTGATGATTAACTTATCGCAATTAACTTGCTGTAAGTGAAGACCAGTTTATCATATTAAAGTTCACACCTTCAAAAAACACAGCATTGATTGACGACACCGAACAGCCCAAATATTGTGCCAAATTATCCCTAAAGTATTTTCTCGAGATACAAATTATGTTTTCGTTAGCAGTAATCTTCTGTCAATTCAAATAACAAACAATGGGATATTAAATGGCTGTGTCCGGAAAGCGTAGGATATAAAAACCCAAAGCAACATGTAGACAAAAGGAGACCGTTGTTAGAAAACTTAATTTTACACCCGAATCAAAACTTCTGCCCGCATTGTGTTTGTGGTGTTAACCAATTCCTCTTTTGTTGTTACCCCGCCCACGCTTATTATCAGATGCCTTCGTGGCATGTCATTTTTTATCAAAACAATAATGCTTTGAAGTCACTGCGGGTCACACGCTTCCAGGGTTAACATGAATTTGTCAAATGCTGTAACGATCATGTCAAAAGGCGCATGTAAATAATAGACCTACCTGTGTGTATTAAAATCTAAGAGAAACAAATGAAATGATTTTGATAAAAAAAGGGTTCATACTAACCGGACTATCACTAACACCGACTAACAGGACTTACAGTCACTAACAGTCCTTTCTCCCATAGTCTATAGTTACATGTACTAAGGAATACTGACCAACTAACATTCCTATTAACATCTCATACTTAAAAGACTAACATCCCCAGTTTCATACATACATTACATGACTTATATAATTAGTATATAACATAGCTAGAATATTCTACAGCAAAAGTATCGCATTGGTCTCATTAGAACATTACATCTACATTAGACGTAACTCGAACCGCCCAGTTCCTATTTTTTACGTAAAAAAGTAAAAAATCGTATGACAAAGACAGTATAATATAAAAATTACAGTTATTTCCCGCATTTTCTGCGACCTATAAAAAAATAATGTCAGTCTATCCACCCACATTGGTTATAAATTAATAGAATCTACCCCCATCCCTGTCGTATAATAATGGTTGATTGGTTTCGTGTGAGGTATTTTTTATGTTGTTTTAGGAAATGTTTCCTTGCAACCGCTCTCCGCTAATTCTCTCCATGTGGGCAGCAATGATTTATTACAAGTTAATGTTAATAGACATTCGATATAAAACTATTCAAGCCGTTCTTTACGTCACGTTTTATCAATTTTATGTTCGTAAAAGTTCAATTCATCAAAATTAAGTTGCATATCCCGCTAGACTTTAATTTAAATGTAATCTAAATCAACCAACAGAAAATATTGAATACAATACAATAAGTAAGGAGCCCCTTCAAAAACTATCGTACTAGTAGTATAGCAGAAATAGATTGAAATCGAATATTTGACTCGTTGTTGTGATATGATGTTTCTTTCATTTTGGTGTCCTAAGTATTCGATCTATCACAATAATCTACGCCAGCAACCAGAGACATGGCGATTTTTTATTTAATGAAGCTGATGATATCAGCACCGCTATTTTGTTATTACGTGCGCGCCAGTAAATACAAATAAAATTATTTACAGTCATCGCCGTAAATACTGCCTTTTCAAAACCTTTTCTTTTTCTTTACGCGATACTTACGACACGAACGTGGTAAAATTGATTTTTTTCTTAAGTAAAATAAAATGTATATTGTCCCTTATAATGCGTTTATTAGGTGTAATGATAGGTCTATGATCAGCCTAGAAAATTGATTATTATGATATTATTTTGTTTTTGTTTTTAAGGCAAATTGATTTATAACCACGCATATATTTTTTTGTATTTTTATTTTTACCTTTATAATAGCTACGTTATGATCATTTCTAGAATCTATACTACCTTACTAATATTATATATGTGAAAATAAGTGTGTTTGTATGATACGCCTCATTTGTTTGCTATTTTGTTTGATTTGTTGGCTAAAACATACGATCTTAAAAGAATTTGGAGTCACGGAGAAGGTCATAGGAGACTTTTAAACAAGCATAATGATTATAACTTTAACGTGGACGAAGTCGCGGGCAACAGCCCTTCAAACAGTTTATTATACGTAATATGACCCTGTTAATGTCACGGTTAAGGCGCTGAATCGATTGCCCCCAAATTTTACACGGGTAGGTTGAGATTCAGGGAAGGCCATAGAATACTATATTGTACTAGCTAGTTTGATTGAATAAAAGCTAAGACATTAGACTGTTCTTGGATTATATTAAATACGGATATACTCGTAGAATAAGATATGCGAGTTTGTATGGTAGGTACTCGTAGGTTCGTAATTTCTAATCAGCGGCAGTTTATGCGTTTCCTGTCTCATCTCATAAAAATATCTTTTAAATTTATTTGATCATGATGTAGAATACTAACACCGAGCTAGACTCTGTACGCTGCGTAGCATACTATATTTTAAAGAAAAAATACAAAAAGAAAAAAGCCGCATCCAATAACTGTGCATTATTCGTGATATTACTTTCTATTTAATAATCATTATGTATTATAACTAATTATGGGGAGGAAAGGTCCTCGAATAAAGACCACGACTCGGAAAAAGGTGCACAGGCCGCCCATCGACAAGGTGGACTGACGACCTGAAGAAAACAGCGGTAAACCGCTGAATTCAGAGGCTACATGACCGGTCTCAGTGGCACGGATTAGAGAAGGCCTATGTCCAGCAGCGACTAAATGGTGATGGATGGATGGATGGATTATACTTAAGAGCAGTAGAGAGTGGTAGGTAGGTGGCAGTATACAAGTTCTCCCACCTGGAGGTGTTGATATGATGCACACACGGGGATTAATAGGCGTTAAGATGTACCTACGTCATTTTTGAATAATAGGTTAAGTTACTTTGTTGTATCCCAAATTAGCTATTTATAGTTTTTTAGTTGCTAAATACTAACATAAGGTAAGTTACTTTGTTCTTACCCGAAATATAGACTTATGTCTGAAGAAAAAAAAAAATTAGAATTAAAAAGCTTTGTGCAACACAATTAAATAATAGGAAACAAAAGGTATATATTTTAGCCTGTTTTTTGGAGGCATGACATGGACAAGTTAAGCCTAGTTGGAGGTGGAAATTATACATTTTTATTTGTTGGCTACGTTCAATAAGCCTGCATAAGTACCCAATTTCAGCTTTCTTAGACTCCTAGAAAATAAAAATTCTAAGAAAATACCCATAGAGCCTAACCTTAACCTCCTCTACAGAATTTTACCGCCTCCGTTGTTAGCTACCGGAGAAAGGATTTCAAATATTTCTTAATTTTATGGTTATTTGTACAATTAACTGGGCCAACTGACTAACTGGGCTAAACTGAAAGTAAAAAAAAATATTATAGGATTTGAGTAAATGAAGTACATTATCTATTATTTATTTATTTATTTACACTTTATTGTAATTTTGTACAAACGGCGGAGGTATTGCCTATTGGCATTCTCTACCAGTCAACCTTTGGTGGATGTGAGAAGTAGCGGTAGGTCTAAAAATATATAAACATAAATTCTTTGCGTTTAGATAAGCAAATTAACGTATAATGTACATACATAAATAAAGCAATATATGATGTATAATCAATATATAATCTATGATGCTGAACATAATAATATGTTCGTAAAGTGTTGTGTATCTCAATTTAGGTTAACATAAATAAATGCAAATTCAAGTTAAAAATAATGTACAAAGTAGAAAAAAGCTCCAAATAAAATTCAACAAGTACGCAAAATTCAATAAATAATTTATTTAGCACGTTCCTTACATCTAGGTTTTATTTACAATATTAATATCGGCCATTCAACAAATATGTTAGACGATACCTGTGGACGATACAGCCTAGTAACGGGTAACAAACGTACCTACTGATAAAGATTGCAAAATAATTTTGCTTTCATT
Source organism: Dalla quadristriga (assembly GCA_018245335.1). Lineage (NCBI taxonomy): Eukaryota > Metazoa > Arthropoda > Insecta > Lepidoptera > Hesperiidae > Dalla > Dalla quadristriga. The sequence goes on along the minus strand of DWLO01003072.1, from coordinate 5,632 downwards.
CACCTTTTAAAAATGTCTTTTGTCATTACTTCGTAAACTTAAATCTATCTTACTAAGGCACTAACGTTTGACTAGATATAAATAGAGTCTTTTCGTCTTCACTATAAATGCACTTCACATAATGATTGTCAGTGAATGAACAGTGTCTCGGAGGGATTTGTCCATAATTGAGCCGCTTGATAATTTACCTGTAAACAAAAAAGAACGATTATTAAAATTTGTTTAATTTTGACACTGTGTTGTGTGTGGTGAGTAACAATGAGTATAAAAATATTTGTGTTACTGAAATAATCTTATTGGGAGTTTTACATTCATGTCATAACTTTTATGTGTGGCAGTCTTGTTTACATGTGTAGATTTGTGTAGTGTGATAGTTAAGATACTCACATCATGGCTATTTCTGCTGCCACCAGGAGATGACGTCTAGGAGCTCGTCCTCGTCCATTGGACCAAGGTTCTGCTGTTGTGTCACTTCGTATCGGTCCACTGCGGAGTACGATGATGACACGCCCGAGGAACATTCAGAGGGTGCTGGGGAATCAGGTTTTTCTGAACAGGGAGAACTGCTTCCATAGAAGAACCCATCATCCATATCCATTGACGTCATCGATTGAGCGTTGTTACTCGGTATGTTTTCTCTGTTTTCATGATCTCGTGTTATGCCTAGCGCGGCATCGCTCTCGTCTAGGAGTTGTTGTAGGTACCTAATGTACTCGACGACCATCCTTAAGGTATCGACTTTGCTGAGTTTCTTGCCGGAGCCTCGTCTCGCACCGCCCGACAAGGCGGCGACCACTGATGCTGGTAGATGTCGGCGAAGAGCATTAAACCCGTCGTTTACTTGCTTAACACGGTTACGTTCGCGAGCGTTTCTTCTAGCAATTGAAACAGCTTGAGGTCCAGTATATGGGTTGGTCCTAAAGTGCACCTTCTTCCTGTACTGCAGACTCGGTGGCGTATCATGTGTGACGTAGTTTTTTTCAGGAGCCGGGGCAATCGGCACCACCCTTTTTTCAGACGATGTCTTCGTAACGGTAGCCGAGGGGTAACCTGAAGAGACTACTACGTAGTTCGTCTGACCTTGAACGAGTTGTAGTTCTTGCAACATTTTACGTGTTTACGCGAGCGAACACGAAAGATAACGCACACAACCGGTCCGCGCGACGATTGAAAAAGCACTGGTCGCGATAGGGAGGCTTCGTGGGAGCTTTCGATTGAAATGCGAGGGCGAGTGGCGGCAGCGAAGCTTCACGCACAAGTGAGCCGACGGCGCGCGCGCACGCGTTTTATCACCTGCGTCGACTGCAAAAAATATAAATTTTAAAATTCTCTTCCCCTATTATTTTCCATCATCCCTTCCCCTTCGTACGTACGGGTCCGTACCTGGCGAGGTGTATAGGGGAGCGGGCTCACCGCGCGCAGGAAACGGCTAACGCGTGCCCAGTTTTTTGTTGACCACTAAAGTGCAATGTAAAATAACATTTGATTTCTCGGAGAACAACGTAAGCCGCGCCGCAACTTTACTTCAATCAAATCAGAAAAATTCAAATTCTCATAGTGGAAAAGATGTATCGTTATCAGTTTACAATAAATCAATCCTTTTGGGATCGTTATCGCCTCCTAACTATCTTAATACTGGCTCGAGTTAAGCTATTGTAAAAGCATATCAAACCGCCGGCGGGGGATAAAATTCCCACCAGTGTTTATCAAAATGTTATCGGTAAAAATTGTTGTTGTTAGTATCGAATCTCTAAGGATTATTGTGCACTGTCCGGTTGATTTAACGCTAGGTCGTCATACATTTTATTTGTGACGGTTGTAAACTGTTTGTTGGTTCTGAGCAACCGGTCGAAGTCGTTTGGTGGAGTTTGGATTTCGTAAGGGCCACCAGCGCTTAACTTTGCATGTCCGTCTAAGCTGTCAGTCGACTTGTCACAAGGCGGACTGTGTACGGCCTAATTTGGAACAAGTGTCGTAGTAATGGTATTTATTACTACTGACTTGATCATTCTATCTCGAAGTGTGTATGCAAATGGCCAAAAAACTTAAAAGTACATCTGCTTGCATTAACTCTTAATGCACTTGACATTAGTTATTACCCTGGTATGTGCCGTATAACGCAGCTACTTAAGATAATCGAATCGAAAAGAATTAAGAAAGTGAGCTGAATCGTTTCATACTTAAATGTTGGGTTTGTAAATTAAGGCAGATGTTTCTTTTTACAATTAAAATGTTTACTGTAACTGACTAGATGTCGGTTAGTCAAGCAAAAGAAGCAGACAGCATATTTTGTTTTAAACTGTAACCTCAGATTCTTAAAAAATAATTACACGCATTCAACGAGTACGACGAATTAAGAGTTCATATGATAATTATGTTTCATATGAAAACCAACTATCAAGGCGCTACAGGACAGCGCCCGTCATACGTAAATATGTTGTGTAGACGCCTAATATCCGATATTTACGGTTATATTGTAATACTTAACATATTATAGAATTAAACATGGGAATTCCTGTTTCTTTATCACCACTTCTTGCATTACAGAGATATCCGAGCACGTCCGTTGAGCTGAGAACCTCTCTACCAAGCAGAGGTTTCACATACCGATTCGTTAATTTAAAGCGATAGTGTAAATTAATTACTAATTTTTGAATATTAATTATTGGCTTTACTACACGCATCTTTTATTTAGATACGCGGTGAGCTTGAGGCGTGTAATAGACACCGAACAGGTGATACTTTGGCCTCTTTCTTCGTAGCCATCGAGAAATTCAATGCAAGGTCGCTCTTTGAACGAGAACAGACCGGCCATTATGGAATGATTAGAATAACTCTCGTCTGATTTGTCTCGCTTTGTTAATCGTGCTCGATTGATAGTTTATTGGTGTTTAATATGATTATTCAACACTTAATTACCACTTGTAGTGTGTTTTCTAGGGAGTTCGTTGTGTAATGGAGTATCGTATTTCATTAAAGAAAACGTTTTACACTTTTAAAAAACTATTAAGCTACTAATGTAGTTTCAATTACAAAAAGTGTCTGTTATCTTGCGTGGGATTTAAATTGGTTTCAGTAACGAGTATTGGTCAGCTAGTTTGGGGTTGAACCCCGTGATTTGTGCCGGATATGACCTGCGGGGAGGTGCTAATGGTTGAAAATAACTGATTTGTACCTTTTATTATTACAACACGTATTAAATGGATCGAGGTGTACTAGGGTTGTATGAGTTATCGAGGGGAGAGTCCGTTATATATACAATGAGTTACGGTCAAAATTATCTTCAAACATCTGATCCTCATTTAGCCTATACTCAGTAGTTTAAAATATATCACTAATTCAATAGGATGTTTCCTTTTAAATAATGCAGTGGACCTGGTCCGTGGACGTTTTGACTGATAAAGCCTTTATTGACGTACTTTTGCGGAATTTCAATGACATTGATAGAAGAGTTTAGTTCCGAAATATTTTAGTTTTCGCATACATAGTTGACTTTGGAGCGTAGTGACACTAAATCATTCAGGCAATGAACCTGACTGAAGAGCTGCGGGCCAGGGTTCGAACCCAGACCTTTGTTTAGCAATGGCATTGGAATGATAAACACCATGTTGTATGCATGATATATTTGATTTCATGTTCTTATTACAACTCAGAACACAACCCGTATGTACGTAATACGTAGATTCATGCAAATATGTATGTATGACATGGAATGTTCTATATCATCAATAAATATTTTTATTTCTTAGATTCTTTGAGTTAACTGATGTCTACCTATAACCTGAACCAAAGTAGGTAGTGGGAAACGTTATATTTATCGCTAGTTACAGAAAAAACACAAGAATAAAAAATTCTGAGACAGAATCATAAACAAATTAATCAAAGCTAATTTATGTTGCGCTTCGTTGCGTTGTTTTGTATTACAAAATTCCAGAATGACTACAATACAATAGATATAATAAGCGTCTTCAATAGTACTAAACGATATCAATATGTAACGCTCAATGGTTTAAAATACCTTATGATTAAGTCAATACAAGCATTAGTAAGAAAAAGATAAGTTTCATGTCATTGTGTTTGAAGGTTACATTGGATCGGGGTACCACACAAGCAGTTTAGTTCTCTTATTTTCAAAACTTTCGTAAGCTTTACGAGGTGTGATCAATTTTCTAGGCTTATCAATTTATTAAGTGAATAATATAGAAAATAATATACGTAAGTATGGTTTTTTCGTTAAATGCGGATTTTGTTTATACGTTAAGGTCTACTTGTGGCGCTATCGCGAAACGAGAAGCGTTCACAAGTGAAATATTAAAATTAGAGAATAATAATAATAGCCAATTAAGTTAAAACCAAAGGTAATGTCAAATTAATAAGTTTCAAGAAATGATAGTCATGTTAAGTCGATGTAACATGCCGTGAGTCTTGCCTTGTCTGTTTTTTCGATGGCATATTGGTCATCCACGCTTACATTGAATATCACAGCCGTTTGTGCCGCACTTAAAACAAACCAGTACATAATGCGTAGGTACTAACTTTGCATTAAATTCGTCTTCAATTCATTAAAAATTTACAAAACGCAGTTTCTAAGTTATTGTATATATCAGTCCTGAACCGAACCTAACTACGTGATTTTTGTATTAATACATAGACTATGTGCTCTGGCTGTATGTTATACAAAGTAATGTGCTATGTAACCGTAGCGATAAAAGGAAGAAAGTTCTGAATTGAAAGTTGGTCATCAATAATTTATTACTGTACGTAAAACCCCCACACATAAAACTTGCTATGCATATCCTTTATATATTTTGTTTACGTTGGAACCCTATGTTTTTATTAATATCTTCGTTTTAAGTGATGATGTGAAAGAGTTTCTTAAAATTACTTTTACCGAAAATAGGGGGTGAAAGATGCTAAAGCACAAGTGGAGACGCAGGCAACATCTACTTTTATATCAATTATACCTGACTTAACTTCATAGCTTGTTTCTTTATTGTCATGATGAGAAATTCGTTTATCACTCCACGGCAGACCAAGTCTGTTAGAAAGTGAAAACACGCAAATGGGTTACTGTTATCTATTCTTATTAGATTAAAAACGTTGTCTACAACTTTAATTAATCATTAATATGTAAAAGTATTAATTTGTATTCCAATATTTTTTGCCTATGTCGCAGAGTTATGGGCGTGTTGACGCAGTTATCTCTAAAATGTCATAACATAACAGTCAATGAGCAACACGTGTATCTTTGAGGAATTAAGAAAATAAATTCTCTATTAATGTTGAACCAGACAAATTTAGCATATATTTGATATGAACCCCTTCAGAACTCTTAAGCTACGTGCATAACGTTCGGCTGATTCACATAAATTGCGTATTACGCGTAGAGACCGGTTGGAACGCGTATTATTGAGATGTCGTAATTAATAAGCGGGCAGATTTAAGATTCGGGTATTCACTATTAAGCACGCGTCGTATTTAACCGTTAGAGATGAGGTATGTATTCAGTGTAGCAGTGTTTTCCCAAAAAAATATTTTTGGTTAATAATAAAGAACGTTTATTGAGCTAGCTATTTTCTTTATTTATTTACACTTTATTGTACATTTTTACAAACGGCGGACTTAATGCCTA
>DWLO01003071.1:0-11487 GCA_018245335.1 Dalla quadristriga | reverse complement strand
CCGATTGATATCATCATTGATTTAACGCAGACGAAGTTGCGGGCAACAGCTAGTAATTGATAAAATAGTGGATAATACTAACATTTGCGACTTTGGAAAGGCAGAGGTGGTTTCAATACGAACCCGAAATAGGGCGTGGGACGCCAACATAAGGCTGTCGCACACTATAATAACTCGTATTACGGTTCAGCACCAAAGAGTCCAAGAGTTCACTCTTCCAATTTAACAAAATAGAAATACAATAGAAATAAACCTTACACTTACTCTAAGCCGGGTTGGCGGCGGCAAATTGGCGTTGAGTCGTTATAATGTGTGTCGGCCTAAATAATTTTTATACCTCTGGGTATCATCACTTCTCAATAGTTAACTAGAGCATGCAATATTTTTTATAAGTTCATTAAATTGTGCGTGGGGACATCGCGCGACGCAACGGTTCGTGCCTGGCTCTACCGGCCGATGTCCCGCCGCTCGCGCCGCCCATCAGTTCATGTCTGCTGGCCACGTTCCCGTTGGATGTAAAGACAGCTCCAGACAATTAAAATGCGTTTGTTTCGTGGAAATGCGTTCTTCAAACTCTTGTCATATACTAACGTCATGTCATGGATTAACGTACAAGTTGATAAATAAAATTAGTGAATTGTGGTATGGGCTCACTCACAAGATCTAAGCATGATCAGCATGATGTTAATGTAGCTTCGAATGGCTTTTTATCACAATAGAAGAGGATACCGTAGATACTCGATCGATAGGGCTTTTAAAGATTTACGATGCTCTGGGTGATCCATTTTGTGTATTTATCTTTAAATCTATCCGTAGAATTCTTCCATTATAAAAATGATTTCCCTGCACAGTAACTTTTCATCATCCGCAAAATCGATAACTTATTTGAATTTCCAGAAGTACAAATATCTTATCTTAGTCCATTTATATTAGGCTATTTATTAGAGAAAGCAATGCTTGAAAAATTCGATTGAAATTCTTTAATAAATGTATCTTGCTTCATTAAAATGGTTGTAACGCATAAGTTAATTATGAAATCTTCTTGATTGATAATAATCCTTTATATTGATATTATAATATTTTTGAGACAACACTTCAGGGTAACGGATACGATGAATGCCCTTTACAAACGGGACTTCGTCTCTTCTTAAATGTCTTGATTTCCTTTTATAAATATGTCTAAAGCTAAACATCAACTTCCTTAGAGGTTTAACTGCAGATAAACAGCTGCGTCAGTTCTTGCGTCAGCTATCAGGGCAATGGCATACGTACTACTTTTTGCCGCGAGAACGTGCGAATTAACGACCTTTTCTACCGTTTGCCTGTAAGCGACACTGTCGTTATTTATTTATTATAGTGACTTAATATTATATTATTACTATTTATTATTATTTACTATATGTTTTTCAATGAAGTATATAAACAGTGTTCGAAGGACTGATAGCCTATTGGGATGAAAGGTCATTGAACGGACCCCACAACTCGGAAAAAGGAGCACAGGTCACCCTCCGACCAGGTGGACTGATGACTTAAAGAAGAAGAGTCAGCCTTTAACCTAAAGGCATTCACCTTCATTGCTATACAATTAAAAATTATTTAACTACGTGTTATTGTTAACGATGCTGGTCACTTAGACAAGATTTTTTGTTTTAATTTGTAGTAAGAAAAAACAATGCAATCAGAGGGCTTACGACAGGTCAAAATGGTACCACGCAGTGTGTGGGGAAATTTATTTTGCAAATTGATAATCACGGTTGTCAGTACAGATGATTATCGATAAATAGAATAAACATTTTGTATTTCTATCGCCATGTAAAGTCGTAGCATAAGACTATAACCAAAACTGTACGCTGTTTCTACTTTTTATAATATAAGATGCTTTATTAGACGGATTTAGGTGTTCGTTACTCGTAAATTTAGTGTGCAGTCCCTGTTCTTTGGCGGTTATAGCAAAATTCGAAAATTACGCAGTCAGTGGAAAGTTCTCGTTCAATAGCGCAATTCCGAGTGCGCAAATATGTGTGGCTTGTTGATCGTCAATATCGCTTGGTTCAGCGATTTAGGCATTTGTATTTTATTTTTGGAAATCGCGTTGTTTCTTCGTGGTGCTGCTCGTACATGTGTTGCGTATTCAAAACACAACACGCCCAATTCGGTTTCGGTTCGGCCCGTTTCGGTTTTCAAGCGTTCATATTAATGTTGCTCAATCAAGGCGGTCTCTAGCTTCATTCAGTAATTTTTACCCATAGTTTTAGTATTCCTGTAAACGAAATAGGTACCGCACCTCTTGTTTTCTGTTTTGTACTGAATGACTTTGTGTTGAATATTGTCTAGAATATTTTATGTAGGTCTTCGATAAAAGCAAATTGGTAGATTCGTTGCTCATACAGAACTATAGCTCGACAAGAAAACTGGTATAGATACGTAAACACACACCGACACAGCTATACTAGTACGATACAATAGTAAAATTTATTCAGCATATTTTTTTTTTTTTAAATCGGGATAGCGTTACACAGTCAGGGTTACACAGACATAGTGCGAACGAGGTATCAATATTAGTAGTAGGTGAGTAGACTAATAAGTACCCCGCATTTTTGTTTTTTTCTTTTGCCCTGCCCGCAGACCGAAGGTGGAAGAAGTAGAGCTACTAGCTATACCTGTCCCTTTTGCTGTTTTATTTTTCACGTAAATCGTCTATGATTGTCTTTTAAGAAATTAAAAATATAGGGTCGAACCGACAAAAATGCTTAGGATGCGATTTTTGTAAGAAAGATTTGATTCATTCGATTCACCTATTATTATTATGGACAAAATGAAGGCCGAGTATTCCAGGCCTGTATGTCAAACTAACACATAGTAACCAAGCACGAAGCTCAGTTAATCTTCGCTTTTTTTAAATTTTTAACGGTAAGTAAATTATCCTATTATTGAAGTCTTTGTCCTTTACATAGATCAGAAAATACACAGTGTGCGGTTGGACTAAATCTGTGGTCCTGTTCCCGGCCAATGGGATTGCGTCTAACGCACTACTTTATTTGCACCTGCCTCAACAGGAAGATAATGCGGCTGCTCCCGGTTGATGCACTCACCCTAGGAGAGCAATTTGAAAACCCAAGCAAGGTGTGATTATGAGGGGTCTCGCTTCAATTATACAATATCTCTTGTTTGTAGATTTTTCTTTGTTACAGACGCTAAATTATCTAGCGTGGTGGTAGGTTTTAGAGCTGGTACGTCAGATTAAAAATAGATATTTTCTTCCATACGCGGAAATGAAAAACCATAGCACTTGCAATTAGATAAGTAGCAGTGTCATTGGAAGCGGCTTTGGCCTGTTTAGATTTCAGTGTGAATTTCTTAGAGTGAATAAAACAGAAGGACGCTCGAATTGCTGGGGTGTTGCACTTCGCAACGATTAAAATTCTAAGCCAGTGGAAATGTAATTACTGCAGCGTCTGCTCTGAGTGTTGCTGTCTTTATCGCGGTAATTATATTCGATATCTTTTACGTCTCATAAGAAATATTGTATTAATTATTACGAAAATCTGCTCCTAAAGGTGAATTCACTCTCTTCATGTTATCCATTGTTTATGAATGAATAAATAAATCCTCTATCGATGTCATTCTATTCAAAATTATTTAAATATACAATTTTTACACAGTAAAAGTGGTGGGGAACAGCTCGTTCACTATATATTTTAAATATTTTATTATTATACATAGTTAGTGTGCATAGTTAAGTGGATTATTAATTAACGCTCTATACCTTTTATACCTTTTATACTTTCAACTTCTTGAATGTTAAGCGAAATGTTAAGAAATCCGTGGTTAAATTACTCGTATTATTAAGCGGTAATTAAAATGTACGCTGCTTTGGTATCAAAGAGCGGATTTCTTGGAGGATATTGTGTAGAACGAAACCTCAAGTGGCAGACGCGATCCGGACAATTTAAAGCCTGTAGAAATGTCAACTATTCCGCTACAGATTCACTGACTTACTTTTGTACCTAATTATGTTTAATAAATTTTACACTTCAGGAAAGACGACTTATGCAATCGACTTATCCTAAAATTGTTTGAATCTATTTTGCTTTGTAATGCATATTATCATATTATATGAAAATGATAAGACTCTGTTGAAAAAAATCTATTGATGTTGTACAACCACAAGGCTTTATCCTTATTTGATAATGACGAGACCACTGCGACCAACCTCAAAGAGAACTGCATCCTAAGCTTTAAAAAAAGTATCTTGCTAGCTAAGAATCCGTCTCCGATATAATTTCACAGATTAGAAATGTCCCTCCATCATTTCCCAAAATCATTTCCCTGTAACATAATCAAAACAATAATTATGTTGGGTAATTTAGATTAATAAAAAAAAACTGTGGTATTTAATTCAATTGTTATTTTAATATGACAAGACTGTGAAGAAAATAATATTTTTTATTATGAAAATCGCATCAGTAAGCGCTGCAAAGGCGCTGCGTTGTTTCGGTTCTGAATAATATTCAAAGGGGTACTAATAAGCGTTGCTTCGGTTATAAACCCAGGATTTCTTGGAGGAAATAATAATATCTATAGAAGGAGCACTTCAGGGGCAGGCAGTGTTTGCACACCGCTACGATTAAAATTCAAAGCCTGTGGAAATATAATTATGGTCAGAGTTCCACTGACTTTATCGCCGTAATTATGCGTGATGTCTTTAAACCCCGTATATGAACAATATTTTCAGTTTAAACTGTAATGTGAAGTCTTTAGTTCGTTCGTTAGTTCACGAGAATTGAATACTGGCGAATCAATATTACTTAAGTATTATACCTATAGAATCATAATTACAAATTACGTTGTTAGAAAGAACTGTTTTCATAATGCAAAAAGAAAGAAATAACGCTTTTATGAGGACCCTGTGTCGTGTGTAGGGTACCTTAAAATTAAAAGCCTGTTAGAATTGTAATTAGTTCACCATCTACTCTAAGTTTTGCCAATTAGCCCGGTTATTACTTTTGACGACTTTTTTAATCGTTCTTCTTATTTTTTATAAGAAAGTTATTATGGTATCACAAAAACTGGTAACGATTATGTTAGATTATATTATGTTAGCCAGTGACCAGCGACGCTCTGGCGACTCCCCGGGATTTCTCGTGCTTGTATCCTTAGGCTATGGGTAAAAAAATTTATGCATCTTAATAACACAGACAGTCACGTTCTTTAGGAATTTGTATTAAAATTAAAAGACAAGATTTTACCCTACAATTATCTAAAATATGATGTACCACCTTGTGAACTATATAATAATTTAACCAGACCATATTAAGAACCCCTAGGCGAAATTTGATTTGCCGGAATATTGTGAACAGCATATAAGACAGCAGACTAAATTCTATTTTTTGCGTTATAACGAGTTGGTGTTAATTGGTTTATATGTAAATCTATTCAAAAAATCTCCCGTACTTACTTTACCATCACCGTTGGACAATTCATGTTGTGTGTATTCTGACAGTTCATAATTTCCCTAGGTTTATTGTCATCTGACGGTTCTTACAATATTCCAGTAACATAATCTTATCTTACCAATAAATAAAATTGGATTATCTGTCTGTGATATTGAAATTAAGGTTAATAATTAAATGGAATATGCTATTTATATGATGCCCAAACTGTAGTTCGAGATTTCACGCGGGAGAAGTAGCGAGTTGTTCTTAGTTATACACAAAGTATTATAATTAATTATATTATTTCAAACAAACTTTTAAGTATTGGGTTAGTTTTATTGATGTACATCATTCATATTGTATACATAATTCTGTAATAATATACTTACCCGTGCTCTGTTAAGTACGAGTAAATACATACATGTATATTCCAATCTATAAGCACGAAACCCAACGTGGATTAGAATAATTAATTTACTAGCGGCTCTATGTACATTACAATCGAGTTACTTCTTAAGGTCCCGTTCCTAAATAGCGAAATTGGTATATATATGGATTACAAAAGTTTAAAGATTTATTTGGAACAAAAACATACAGAGTTACAACATGTGACGACGATGATCCTGCATGTAATATTCCTAATGTAATGTAATGTAATGTGATTCCTAAGTATACGTGAGTGTATGTATATATATGTGATAATTTGTAATAAAAAAAACAAGATTAATTTCAAATAATCTAAACACAACGTGTTTGAATTTGTCTATATGTTTGTCTTTGTCTCTCAAAGGATGAAGAGTAGTAAGTGTGTGTATGAGTGTTTGTGGGTGTATGTGTGTATCTGTGCGTATGCTTATAGACTGATATGTGGGTGATATATTATTTGAAAGACTTTACAAGTACTTCTGTCTCATCGTAAGATAGTTTAAAAGCCACTTGATACATTTGTTTTTTTTTTACACATGGTAAAAGTAAGCGGATTAGTGTCAAGGAAATTAACAAAATTGGTTATCTTTGGACTAGCCACCTCGGCCGGCTCAGTGGACTTTAGGACACCTTTGTCTCTTTTCCTCAAACAAATCAATCACAGTAGGCTAGGCATGTTTCATTACATCACGCCTATTGTTTAACCTACCTACATAACGAACGTGTTTATTATGTGGGTCATGAGAATAACGTCAGCGTTGTTATGTAAAAAATACATCTTGGTAGAGGTTGTATCTTGTATTTTGATTTCAAGGTCCATTTAATTGCTTACCTCACTGTACATCCACGAGCCAGGCTAACTAGCTAGGTAGTTTAAATTAATTAATGGTTGCGTCTATCGGTCCTATTCGAGGTTTGTCACAGATGTCATGGGCGGCAGCGGATGAGTGGTGATGAAAAAATAAAATAAAATTGGAAGCTACCAAATAAATATTAATTAGGAGTCTTAAGAGGTCGTGAACCCTCAAAAGTACAAAAACCTTTTATATTTAATGGTGAAAATACTTCTTTTTATATGTATAGTAGCCGAGGGGGAAAGACTTTGATCTCCCGCACGGAGGTTAGGGCTCGGAATTTTAGGCACCTCAATTACAGTGAAGGAAGATATCTGCGGAAACTTGCATGCTTTAAAGTTCTCCAAAATATTTTCAAAACCATGTGAAATCTTCCAACCTGCACTTGCCCAGCGTGGTAGTCTGAACCACTAACAGAACATTAGTGTTCTGTTACTACAGAGACAATTAGGTACTCATTAATTAATTAAGAGCCGTTATTAACATAGTATCGGCTAACTTGCTAGATTGATGACGATGATTATTTCTCTTTACATCGGTATTTCCGAAAATAACGTTATAGCTACACACAAGCGATTCTTGCAAACTTTCGTGCTTACATTTTCAGTGTATTAGGGACTAAAGTAAACTATCAGAACTTTTAGCAATTAAAAATGCCTTGCTATAAAACGGGACAAACCTACCATACGGGGAATTTTTTGATGACATTTTTATTTAGAAATGTAATTGTAATTAATTTTATGTACTGTCAACAGCACAATATCTTATTTCTACGGTTAGCAACTACGACTGGCCAACCTAGTACGCGCCAGAATTTATGAGGATTTATAATATCCATTCATAACGTAATACTGGAGTCATGAGAACAGTGGGCGAGTCGCCGGTTGTCGGAATGCCGGACTGATGCAACTGTACACCTGCGCATACGACGCCAAGCGGTCTTCGCGGTGCAATTAGTCTCATGTCAAGAATGTCTTGGGTTTAATACACGTCCGCACAACCGTTTCTCAGTGCCTTACCTACACGGCTAACTGCTAATTAGTACCTTCACTATTTGCAATAGTATATTTATAATCTGTTTAACTTTCCTGTAGAAAATTAAAAGAAAGAAGAATTTCATAAATAAAAAAAAGGGTGACAAGAAAAATCTTGATACGTGTTAGGACTTTGATAAGGATGAAGGTACGTTATTGAAACATTTTTTAGAACCGCTGCCTTTCCTACTTAGGCCAAATTTAATTGGTTTTGTAATGGCAGTATCTTGCTTTGGCGAAATAAATCAATTCTTATTCCTATACCATTACTTGACATATTTATGTTGCTCATTATATTTTTAAAAGAAGTTTGCATCAATTCGTAGGTACATACTTTGCTTTAAAGTTATTGCCATTTTGCCGATTGAATTTTAAGATAATTGTCATAAGAACATTATTATGTAAATTCTCGGCTCAATAAGGGGACCCTGTTTCTACATAAACTGAAGAAACACTTAGATTAGTTCCTAAACTTTGCGTATGTTTGCTGCTATCTCGAACAATGCTGTCGTGCAACTATGTCTCAAGGCTCTATGTGGCTACATTTTATATTAATTAAACGTAACTATGAATATAAATTAACGCTCAAAGCCCTAGATTAGGAAGGCGATAAGTACAAAGTTCTGAAATTCTATCATTTACGAGCGCGTGCTATATAATCGTTAAAGGCACAGTGAAGGATTTACATAGGCAGTTATTCGCGCATTATACTACGAGTATATCGGTCGTCGATATCGGTTGATTTGCGGAGCGTGCGCTGGTGTTCGCTGTGAAATCGCCACTGACCTGACCGTGCCATATAAGGCGAAGACTAGACGAGAACGTTTTTGCTGGTCTGATAGCTCAGAAATTTTATTATGATTTTAAATTAAATATACGTTAGTTGGCAGTAGTGTTAAGAAATAAAAATATAAGGGCAGTGTTGCCTTCCTTTTACTGTATTACTCTTTTGGTGCACAATCAAGAATATTTGTAACGTAATAAAAGATAATATTAAATCGTGAGCAGTTCATAGATTTATGCTATGACGATTGATATTAATAGCCTGAATTTTTTGGAAGAGGGCTTATTTTATTTTTGCCGGACTACGTTAGAAGAGGGCTATGTTTTTTGAGTGTTTGTATTTGTTTATTTATTTATTTAAATTTTGCAAATCTTAACCTAATCTATACAATGGGCATACATAATGCCATATGTCATTGTCTACTAGTCAGCCCTAGGTGATGTTGAGAATGCTTGGTAGGTTTAAATATTATTAATTTTTATTTATAATAAAACTATTTAAAGGTGTTGTATGTATGTGTCTCTATTTATTTGTCACGCTGTATAGCGTAAACGGCTTTGTGGATTTTAATAAATAAGGTGTTGTCAGATGTCGTTTTAGTTTCGCCTGCGAGGACTTTAATTTTTTTTATAGTTTTTTTTTTCTATTTTGCAGTCGGGTATTTTGTTTCTTTTTAAATAATTAACAAAATTACTTACTTTTCCTGACTATTCGACGTAACAAGTAGTTAAGTATTTACTCAATAATAAGCAGCAATGAAGAATACCATTAATTTCATTGTTATTGTCATCGGTCCGATAATAGCCTTACCCCTTCAGGTACATGAACTCGACTACAATCAATTACAAAGGAAGCGTGACAAAAACTACACTATGACTGTTATTTTCAGGGTCTTGTTATAAGAGCAGCGCACACCTTAACTTAACAATTAATTAGTGTTTATGTGCGCAATAGACTAATTAATTGACACGCATATTGTGAAAAATCATAGGAATTATGAATGAAGAATATAAAACTAGAGAATGTACACGATATGATCGGAGAATGTGGGTCGCAATCCGACCTCATACATATATTTCCGCCGTGAAACAGTTTTAGGGTCTCGTATGGAAAGGTGTGGTTCTCGGTCAGTCCCAAGTGGCTACACTACAACGCACTAGCAGCACAGATTAGGTAATAGCTACTACGGACTAGCAACCGACTTTGGGACACTGGTCTCTCCTCTCGATTGAGAAGGCCTTGAGCATATCTAATATACAACGTTGTACCAGTGCAAATCGGTGGAAAGTCAGTGGTCAACGCAAATGTCGGATGTTCTTATCCTCTGGGACCGACGTACACTATCCATCCAACACCCAGCCGCACCCGAGGTTGTTATGATTCACACAAGCCTCTGGGTTTTATGACAGCTTCAGTGGTCATGAGTAGCAATGTGTATGTGACTGCATTCGACGGATTACTTACTTAAAAAAGCGACATGAGAATGCGCATATAAATTTAGTTTTATGGCTATAAATAGGTATAGCATAACAGCATAGTATAACATAGCATAACTGCGGAATTAATTTCCGATACCTACATAATATTCATGTGAAAATGTTTTTAATAGCAACATTCAAACGTATTGAAGCGAATTCCAAGAAAGACGTATATAATAATTTACTTTTCGCGCAATGCTTTGTATTTGTTATTCCAGTTACGAGAAGGAAGGTACCAGTTTAAATAAAGCGATGGATGTTTGCTTTCGTTTATAACTAGCATAGGTACGTAAACACAGTTATGGGCAAGAGCGGCTCTGGTGAGCAATATCTCACCTACTATTCTAAGAAAACACGTTCCCTATACACCCTTTATTTATTTCTTAGCGCCATCTAATGGCCATATCTTTAGTCGAGCTCAGCACTGCCAACTATAGTCACTTATGATATATTCACTTGAAGACGACTAAGTATAAGGTTTAAATTGGAGGCATACTTCATAGAAAAAGTAGTGCATTTAAATGAATCTAGCCACAGCAGTGACACTAAAGAACATCTCAGATGCATTCTTTTTACAAAGTATTGGTTGACTAAATAATCCACCCACTATCAGCCCCGATCCTCGTTGTTGTACGATACCCCGTACCCCGTAATGTATCGTACTCCGTACGTTACTTAGTAGTTAAGATTCCTCCACTCACTCCTGTGATCCGGGTTTGAATATTGTAGTGTGACCTTAACCTATATGGTGAGATGCCTGTGCCCGGGAGTGGGATTGTTATTGGTTCTTGACTGAATGTCGTGGATGAAGCAAAAAAGAGAAGCAAAATACAGGGAACGTATTATTATAAGCGGTATTTAAACAAACACGATATTAAGAAACAGAGCAATTGCAAATTTTCTCGGAAGAGCCGTTTCTCTTTACTGCTGATTGCGCTCCAAAAACACCTGTGTACAATATCATGAGAGCACAATTAAGATTATTGCAAAAAAACCGTATATAGGTTACGGTACTTATATAAGACATAACAAGTAGGTATTCTTATTACCTCATCGTCCTGCGCACTAAAATACCCTGCGTTGTGACAACGTGAGTCTGTTAAAGTAAACAATAAAATAAGTAAAGATTTTGCTTTAAGCGTTTTTGTTTCTTTTTATGGTAAGTAGGTACCTACGTAGTTTTCAAAACACTACTTACACAACATGGGAGTTCCATTACACCGTTTATGTAAGCAAAGTTTTCAGGAAAGCAAAATAACTTTATTGCACCTGAACACATCATTTGTTTATGATGATTTTAATAAATACTTTTTGTGCTTGTTTTATTCACTGAATGAATTAAGTATATATATTCCGTATTGAATATTGAATATTAATTATAATAATGTTATATTTACCTCTACCAATGATATAAATTGTCAGTCAGCACCAAAATAAATAAACGAGAGCGAGAGTAAAGTTCTTGTTTGATAATAT
>DWLO01003070.1:0-11488 GCA_018245335.1 Dalla quadristriga | reverse complement strand
GCGGCGGCGGCGCGGTCGGTCACCGTTTGACTGGAGCGCACCGCTTGTTACCCGCCCCCGCGCCGCTGTTTTCAAGGACCGGTTCATTTGATTATACGCATAAGATCCTGCCGCTCCCGCGCCGCCACCGCTGCCGCCCCGCTTCCCGCAAGATTCGAGGCAGAGGCCTAAACGCTGTTAAGGCCAGAACTCGCCGAAAATCATAAGGAAACAAAAAAATTTATAGCGAGAAAAGAAGATTCCGACTATAACTCTGTCGCGGATCATGCATCAAACCTGCATACCTGAGAGTTATTTTTAGTGTTATGTTTTCAAGGGCGTGTTATGTCTACCAATCCGTACTTGGACAGCTTGGTGGACTATGGCCTTACCCTTCTCACCTTGAGATTAGACCCGTGCTCAGTAATAGGCCATTGATAGGTTGTGATGATGAGGATAGGAAGTAGGATGAAGCTACAAAAACACTGCAAGGTTCATTATTATTACGAAGTAATTACTTACTGCTATAAACTTTTTGGCACACAGGTTGCATGAAAATGGTCGCTCTCCTTTGTGAATTAGGTTGTGTCTGAAAAAGTATAATTATTTTTACTCCCAACCCTTTGCTGTTGCAAAGAGTAAAGAGTATTTATTATCTTATTACAGTTCATTCAATCCTGAATTTTTATAAATTCTGCATATGACAAAGTGGTATAACCTGTATAATTAACAGTCCCTCATACTGTCTTATTCTGGATTTGTCACATATTCATGGGCGGCTTCATATAAAAAAACTACGAAAGAATAGCCAAACTAATAGGCATAGATAACATTTACCTCGCTAAAGACTTTTGAGTGAAAAATCCAGCACCACAAATTTCACAAATGTGATCCTTGACTCCTGAGTGCTGTTTTAGATGTAACATGAGATTGCTTTTCTGAATAAATGTTTTTGGACATTCCGGACAAGTAAATTTCTTCTTCTCTGCAAACACAAAAGTACTTATTGTTAATTGTTGTACTACTTACAATTAATATGTAATTTTTACTATAATTTATGATTTAATGTAGCCAAATTACTTACCATCATGAGTTGCCATGTGATTTCCTAATGTATATGTCAGTATGCCACATACAGGACATACAAGCTTTTCTCGTTTCAATACAGGTTTCACCATTCTTGGTTTTGGATGTCTATGTTCATTTGATTCAGGTGTAATTCTGTGCGCTAAACTTTGATTTATTTTCAATACTGTTGCATCTTTGGGTCGCTTGAGTAGGATTGGCGGGCCTCGTGTACCATTCTTTAATAATGGATCTAAAATTAATAAGTACACAACTAAAATTACGGATCAATGTTCAGATATTTATAATAGTGGTAAGTTGCTACTTCGAGAAAAAAATTGACTGGTGGTGATGGAGCATATTACAATCGTCAGTTAGTTGATAGTCATGATAAGGTAGGCATATTGTGGTCATATTTAAAGGATTTTCAAGTAGACTTTAGATGTGAGCCCAGTAACAATAAACTTACAACATGTGATTGTGGTTGCTTTTGATTTTCTTCCGTTGTCCTTATCAGCATCCAAACAACTTTCATAAATGTCTTTCTTTGTAGCTTTCAAAACCTTTATCTTTTTCACAACAGTCTTTTTACCTGCACTTAAGATAGTTTTCTTGCCCTTAAATACTTTTATATCACTTAATTTCGGCTTTTTGAATTTGTTCTTGGTTTTCTCAATTAGAGGTACATAATCATCATCGTCATCATCATCATCATAATCATCAACATGAAACACATCATCATCCAGGTACTGCAAATAGACATAAGTTATATACACCTACTATTACTATTATTTATACATTTCACATATTCTTTCACCCATCAGTTATATCAAGACTATAAGAAACTTGTGAGAACATTTTCTTATAATTTCCAAACTGCAAATCTTGGATTTGGCTAAGGGTAGATTGTGAAGTTTTTTAAGGTATGGCAACCCACACTAATGTAAATGGCACATCGCTTACAAAACTTACTTCTAAATGGCCCAAGTCAGGAAACACTAAAGAAAAAATATTTGAATCTCACTTACCTCATCTTCACTCATTAGTGAGTTTGACTTGTATCTCAATTTGTCAGTCATTTTTGAGTCATCAGAGCAACTGTCGACTTTCCTGATCACAGTATTGGCTATCACTAGATCAGTGCCATCATTACCAGCGCCTATATTTACTGGTGTTGTAATATTAGGATCTAGGACATCTATTTCTACTTCCCATTTAGGTTCATTTTTGATTGCTAGAGGTCCTATTTCACTTTTAATATCAGTAAAGGAATCAAACAGTATTTTTTTAGTGGGGATCATTACATTAGCTTTAGCTAGTAGTTTTCTTAACTTCATGTCGGATCTAGTGGACAATGACAAAATAACAATTAAATAAATTAAATTGTTCATTTAAAAAAATTATATATGATAAAAATAAATCACAAATATTTTTTTAAACCAGATGTTACATCCCTCTTCCCATTGCATATATTATCAATGTATTGATTATTATTGACAATAATTTTTAAGTACATGAATAACGCCTAATGTGATGAAAACTTTGTGTACACAAAATTAATTTAAATAACTCATAAATAAAAACAACTGAGTAACTTCATTTAGTGCTCTCACATACGACCTATGCATAGAATAAAGGTATACATATATGCATAGAATAAAGGTATATGTGATTATGAAACCAAAACACTTTTATTGTATATCTGTCTCTAGATAGACCACTAGATTATACTAGTAAAATCAAAATTTAAAAAAGTTATGTAATTACGAAGATAGCGTCCTCCGTGCAGCAACTACCATCTACTGCAATCACAAACCCGCCTGCCCAGCGTGGTGATTATGGGCCAATCCTCCTATTTTTGGGAGAGGCCGTTAGTTCAGCAGTGGACTATTATAGGCCGTTGATGATATATGATTTTGTAAACCCTAATGTACCTAAACTACTACATGGACCTCAATTTTTTGAAATACACATAATTTTTCTTAATTATTACCTTTCAGCAACTGTTTTCAAAAGATACGCCTTTTCCAGCACTACACAACATTTGGAACATATTTTTTCTGGGAGACCATCATTTGAACTAACCTGAAAGACAACTAAGCTGTTCAGTTCAAAATGTTTAATATATGTAGTGTAATATTTGGATAAATTCACATTGGCTGCAACCCATAATGGCCCACTGCAGGGCACGAGTCTCTCCTCATAACTGAGGAGGCCTGGAGCATACTCGACCACGCTAAAATTCACATTATTAGAATGTAAATAAACAGGTACAATAACAGTGCTATATAGTCACAATATCTAAGTGAAGTGTCACTAACCTTCACGTCGGCAATTGCAGTCAACATTTCGGCATAATTACCAGATAACTTGTATTTAAATAGTGGATTTAAAGGTTTTTTTGTCGTCAAACAAATACGACATGCTATCGTCAATTGAATTTTTGTTATGTTTTCCTCCATTTTTCAAAACACCAGTGATGAACCGAATGGATAAAAATGACAGCAATGGTTGGTTAGTGATGTCTGCTAAAGGTACTTCACTTCTCCAATAAATATTGCAATCAGGCCTACATTAAACACACCACTATTAAAATCAATCTTGTTTCTTGAATAATACAAAGATGTAATGTATGATAATATTTTAGCAACTAGTACTACATAACATAAACGCCATATTTATTTATAAGCCTTTTTTCTTTTCTAAAAACTGGACTAGCATAAAATTAAATGTCAGTTCAACTGTCATCGTTATGGTGATTGCGTATCGATTTTAGAACGGTGACATAACGTATTGATTCATTCGATTCGATGTAGCCACTTTGCGATTTTGATAAAAATCGATGAAAAAGGAACCACGGAACCACTGTTGGCTGTAAACTATCTGACCTGTGGGACTATTAGGAGTTTGGCATATAATCGAAGTACACAGAAGTTACGCTATCGTTTGCGGTTATGAAGGTCACATATTAGTATGGAAAGAGAGTAGCGCCTCTAGCGGCTACTTCACATAACTAAAACCAATGGTTCCCGCAGCGTAACGCTTACATGAGTAGTAGCGTGGTGTGCAGCGGAACATATTTTCATACAAATTCGGTATTATGAGTTACACTTTTGACAGCTCTGTCGTTTTCTACAGCCAGGCTCGGTTTTTGACGATACCGCGAGCGTCGCTTAAAGTGGCGACTCCTACTAGTGGTACTGGTGATCAGACCAAAACTGACTGACGTTTACTTACATTTTCTGTCATCATCAGCGACGCCGCTCGTTTTCAGCTGTCAGTCACCGGTTTAACCATAGTCATCGTACTAAAAAGTCGATTATCTTGCTGTACGTCTGGCCAAGGCCGCTGTGCTGTACGGAACGTAGCATACACAATATGCCAAGTCGTTTGCAGATTTCATGAACTTATTATTGATACAAATCTATAGATTACTATGAAAAGAGTCGCATCTGCGTATACTTCATAATATGTGGTACCACGAGGAGTCGCATCTGTGTATAAGAGTCTCTGGGTTTTTTCTAATATGAAAATAGCAAATGAGCATGCAGTTCCACCGCTGACGTCCATGGACATCCGTAACAAACAACGAATAACCACGGTTTCTGTTGGATGGATGTGGAAATTTTACGCAAAGCTACAGGGAAAGCCTAGTAGTTAAATAAAAATGTCTGTCGGTAGTATAAAATTATATATTGATTACACTGTATGGAGAATGCGAGATAACCGTTACATATTTATAATTAATGCAAAACACTGATAATTTAAATGTAAGGAACTGGCTCAATGGCACTCATCTACCAGCATTAATAAATACAATGCTATCAGGTGTTTTAAATGACATACTTTATATTGCAATAAGAAATCTTAAAAATAAAGTTGTATGTACACATTATTTTTTATGTTTGAATATAAGGGATCGTCACATCGTATACTCGGAGACTAGCCTTCGCGACGGAATAACTGATGACAAAAGAAGGTATACATAAATAACTAATTACTTATATTAAATGCAGATATCGAGAACACTAACTAGGACCACGTGATGTATATTATATGTTTCTAGGAATACTGCATCTCATCTTTGAGAACTTTAAATTAAAGTTCCTTATAACTAAACATATAACTTAATATACAAGATAACTTAACCTACATACATTTTCTTGAGACAGTTACATAGATTTTTATAAACAAAAATGTATTGTTAAATTACACCCGACTAATACTTTTTATATGTTATATTCTAATATTACTAAAATAACAATAATCGACTTTTCGGTAGATCTTGATATTGATAGAGGAGATAATTAAATGCAAATAGAATAAATTGAACACAGAGGTATACTACAACATAAATTGAATTGAAGACAATGCTATATAGGTGGGATAAATCACTAGAATGGGCTGTTACAATCAGTTACGAAAAGTATATTACTATTGTCATAAAATCACTCAGAATTACAAATAACCCATAAATTATTTACTAGCTTTACACCTCACCCGCAAAGGCGGTTGTAATACTACTAGTAGTACTTGTTTTCCGAAGCGAATTAAACAAACATATAAAATGAAAAAATCAGTCCAATAGCTGTTTAATAATTCGATACTATGTTAACAGTCTGCTGATCAAAGTATGTTTTTAACCGCGTTAGGATAACCGCGAAAAAAAATTAGCATGGCGCGTTATGGAAGTGAAAGAAATAATTGTATGGAGCGTTACGGATGGAAGTATCGTTTGCGAAAGTAATATAATATAATCGCGACAACAGAACACGCCGAACAATAATTGGGTCAATTTTGGAATCCGAAACCCCCAAATTGGGGGCTCTTTTTTAAGTGACTCCTTAATATTGGTAAATTGAAAAATAAACGCCTAACTATACTTTTATATACTCCCTAAATATATATAGGGTCGGTTAGGGGTTTATTAAATTTGCACTACCGCAACAATGTGGCCGTACTTTTTGATGAAAATTTAGTGATTAACAACAAAAAGTACTAGGTCAAGACACGTAAAGTTACCTTACTTACCCTTGCGTATGAGCATCCGTACTGTAGCGGCCGGATTCTAGGTAAGAGCGGGCCGCGGTGATCAACTCACCTTCTCCGCCCAGGTCCAGGGGTCACTAGGTAACCACCGCACGATTTTAATTTTTTATTTAATCCATACGCGTACCTTTAAGCCACATTTACCATAAAAGTTTTACTTCTTGTGTGAGTACACACTGATACACGCACCCGTTTTTTAAATTAAAGCCTCTTCTAAATCTTTTATAATAAGGAAGAGGTAGTATTAAATAACTAATATTGCAAAAGTAATCTAATAAGTGCTTATACCTACTGGACAGTGAAAACATAAAGCAGTATGTTTAGTCAGCTCATTTAAATTTTCAGCCTCGGAAACTCATAATCATAATGTCAAGTGTAAATAGTAAGTAGTAAGTAAACACGAGAAACGCCAGTCATCGACTACATTGATTTTGCTCACTCTTCTGAATTTTTGACTTTTGAATGTTTGAATATAATTCGCCTTCTTGAGAAGTTTATTGTGATGTGTTTTAGCAATATCTTAATCTTAGGGCAGTGTCCATAATTGTGTAATGAATAAACTATGTAAAAATTTCTATTATCATACAAAATCACGTTATGGTTTAATAGGATACAAAACTAACAATAATTCACATGTTTTGCATAGGGTCAGGTCACTTGGACCTATGCAAAACACGCTTCGCTTTCATAAACTTTTATTCTTATTTATGTTGTCACTTGCCGTCAACTCGTCACCTTTAACGATGGGTCCTCAAGACATAACATGAATGTCATTGATAACATGATATTAATTTCGACGTGGCTGTCACTTTCGTGTTCGGCATCCCCAAGAAAGTGCAAGTCTTTAGCGTAAGTTTAATTCGCGCAAATTTAAGTGCTGATCTATGCGGCGCTAGATGCCTCTAATAAACGGGCAGACAGACGGATTGCCGGACAGATAGACAGACAACACCAAGTCGATCGATATCTCTTCGGATATGCAATCCTAAAAACCTTTAATATATCCAAATATCTCAATTACTTTTAAGCCACAGAGCCACAGAGGACTACATAAGAAGGCGACGAGTTGAGAAAGTGACTTCATCGGAAGAAGACCATTTAGGAACTTGACAACATTAGGAAAAGGACAAGTTTGGGTAAGTGACGACCTGACCTGGGCGTTTGCATTGAAAGCTCCAACAAAAACATAATGTATTTTTATATTCCGAAAACATTATTAGGGGAATGTAGCTTGTAACCAGCCTGTAAATAAAAATATTATATATCTTACATACATTTTGTTATCTGACATAGGTATCATAGTACAAAACAAAGTTTTCTTGACGTATCTCTCTGAGTGTCTGTGGATGATTTGATCAGTAACTGTAAATACTGAACGGATTTCATTTCGGTTTCAACAATAGAGTTTTTACTGCAATAGAGATTTCACAAGATAGTGTACATTTATTTTATGGAGATTTATTTTAGCACCTTTGGACGAGATACTCAGGGTTGTTATTGTAAGAAATACTAAAATTTTACATAAACAAAAACACTTGCTCGCGAGTCTTTGTGGATCGCTAGTAGGCTTATATTAGGTTTTAGGAAGGGCTTATTTAGAAATAACCATTATTTAGTTTCGAACAAAACGAGTGTAAATGAAGTGATAAATTACTAAAAATGCAATCAAGTATAGTTAGTTGCACCTTATTATGGGCAAGATAAAATGGGCAGTGGTCGGTTTTGAGGTAATTTTGGCAGAGGGCGAGGTAAGCCAGTCTGGCGATTGGTCAGTCAGCATCATTTCGCTATTTAGTATATGAAGCAATGCGGATAATTTATGGGATTCCCGCACGTATATCCCAGTCTGTTCCTACAAAGGATGTTTGATAGTACTCTCTAGAAGTAAGGCGTGATATGTCATTAATTGAGTATTTCTATCAATTAATTAGGGGTAATACTTCCAACCCTTCAGTGCTGGGGCTATTGCCGCTGAGTATCCCAGTCAAATTCGCATATTTTCGGCGGCATACATTATTTGCAATCCTGTTTTGCAGATTGGTATCGCCTTTGGTCCGTGCCCTGACCTTACTCAATGGGGTTCTGGCATCGGCCACCAGTCTAGATTTATTTTGGTCTGCGCCTGCTGTATTTTGCAGAGCAGCCAGCAAATACGTTCAAATGTTAGGAAGTAAACGAATTAGGTTAAACCTGTAATGTTTACTTTAAAGTGAGAACTTAAAAAAATAAAAATAAATTAAAAATTACATGCTATGCTCAAAGAAGCACTGCCACAATCATACTTTACCGTCAGCTGTCTGTGTTCAAGATAACGAGACGCGAACTGTTAGATATGTACAGACTACAGTGCAAATATAATAAGTCCAACGTGATTGGCGTCGCAATACCAGACACTTTGCTCAAGCGGGCGAAGGCACCCGAGTTCAGCCGAGAATACACGAATGAAAACGACTGTTCACACTACCTTTGCAACCGTTATCATAATAGCCGACTGGCGCGCAGTAGTCATAAGCTCTCTCAGGGTTACAATCAAGTTGCTGCTCCTGATGAGTAAGATGTTCGCCTCGTGTATAAGTACACCTTGTTGATACCAAAAATTAATTTCCGAAAGAAATGAGTGTGGTGTTGGTAATAGTCGTTACCAGAGTGCCATCTTTTATGTTACTTATTTGACGTTTTATAACATTTGCACTGTACATAACGTTGCACGCGTGCTACTGACGGTCGGTACCCGGGGCGGTGTCGGTGGCGGTGGCGTGCCGCGACATCACGAGCTCGGGCTCCACGTGGAAGCTTTCAAAGTTGGTGTCGAGGAAAAGTTCTTGCAGGAAGCGGCGCGTCGGCAGCATGTGGTACGTGTCCCGCGCGAGCAGTGCGCACACGTCCGAGTACACGCACGGGCTGCGGAACACGTCCGGGTGGCGCTGCTTTAGCGACAGGAGCGCCGACTTAGACTGAAATAAATATTTAATTATTAAAAACGAAACAAAAATTGCGACTGCAAAAGCAGTAAACTAAAAAAAAACAAGTTCTAAACGTGTAAGTTTTAAAAGTCATCCCGGCGAAGTTTTTTTTATATTTCATGTATCTAAAATGTTTCAGTTTTATTAATGAACGAGTTGTTTAGTTTACGTTCATGCGGGCAAAAAACTGTACAAACGAAGTCGCGGAAGAAGGCTAATATAATAATATTATTATACTAAATGCCAGTCAAGGAAACTAATTAGCCAATATACATACAAAAGGAAATATAAAAATAATATTATCATAAAGTATACTGCTGACGGCGGCCACATTTGTTTTTCCCAATAATCAACTAATCATCTAACGACTCCTGATTTATTAAAATCCATCAAGCCGTTTAGTGTGACAAAGTAATAGACATACATACAATCGAAAATATTACCTGCCGTCTGGCGCATTCGCGTAAGAATAAACGCTTACACTGATTACTACCACGCACAAGGATTTCTTGTGGTGGCATGGAAATACACAGTTTGTCTACCCCGGCTGGGAATCTACTAGGTACAATACCGCTCGCGCTGGGCCAGGGAGACGTTATGTTTTTTTTTTATCATCACTAATATTTTATTACTTATATTTGAAATTAAATTATATATTATTATAGCTGAAATTTTGTTTAGTTGTTTTTTCATAATTGATTGACTCCAAAATTACTCTAAAGAGTCAACGTCACTAGACATTTACTTCAGGCCTAAATAATATTCCACCAATCAAATATAGAAAATGTACATGTAAAGTATCTTGCTTAAAAACAAGACCAGTTATACATGCATAAACTTACCGCAGAGGGCTGCGTGCAAAACAACAATAATAATAAAAAAATAAAATAAAATGTAAAATTGTTAAATAAAAATAATAATTATAAAAGAGGCGATGTGTAACTATACCTCGCTTCAAATCAAGGCAAGGTATAAGACGTGGATTACACTTACCACAATGGCCTGCATGCAAAAAATTAAAAATAAAACAAAATAAATAAAAATGTCAACGAATGTAAATGTAATAATTAAGACAGATAACATAAGCAAAAGGAAGCACACATATTAAAAAAAAATACTACAAATATATTCATAAAATATAGTCAAACATATTACAAGAACCCTCAAATGCAATAACAGGAAGAGAATAATAAAGAACGAACAATCTCCATCTTTGTCTCTGGTATGACCTACCTGCTTGAGGTGTATGGGGTTGGCCATAAACTGCACGTGGTGCAGCAGCTGAGCAGCGCCCTCCTCCGCCGCGGCCGCGCCCTCGTCCCCGGCCTCCGCTGCGACGCTCGCTTCGTTCTCCATGCCTGCAGACGTCATCATCATCAACACATCAAACCATCACCGGCCCTATACTGAGAACGGATATGGTCTCCCTATCCTCAGCGCTATGCTGAAAATCAAAATTATGCCCTTTTGGGACTAGGGGTACAGCATGACATGTTAAAAATTATTTAAAATTAGTGAGTGTTAAAGTTATGTTATGTTTGTAAAAATCCTTAGTATAGAAATTGCAAATTGTGCTGTATTTATTAAGGTACTGAATAAAGTTTTCTTTCATTCATAAATCTGAGGAGACGGGGTAAGTTAAGGTATAGTCCACTACGCTGGATTGACAGAATCCGCCCTATTCTTTTGTTAAATTTAAGTTAAAATCTTCGGCCCACCTGCAAAGAACGCCTCGCGCAGCTCGTGCGAGGAGGGCGGTCGCGTGCGCACACACGCCAGGCAGTCGACCGCCGCGTGCTGCCAGCGCCAAGCGCGCGCGCCCGCACTCGCGCCCAGCGTCGTGCACGCCGCACTCGTTTGCAACTCCGATTCGCCCGCGTACGCCACACTTCGTTCCACCTTCACCCCTAAATCTCCCCCATCTTCAACCTTCTCCGTAGAGCTCTTCTGTTGATCGACGTCGCTCCTCACGGACAAAGACATTGACGTATTGTTTGATCCCGTCTTGTCCACGGTTAAGATGCTCGACTCGGATGTCACTTCGGGTTTCACGTTGACTATCGCGGTCGTGGTCACGGTGGTTCCTAATGTTGCAGTGGCATTGATGCCGATGGTCTGCCGGACGTTAGCTCCAAATGATGACGATCTGACAGATTGCTCAGCATCTATGAAGATAAAAGAATCAAAAATAATATGTAAATACGATACCATATTATTGAGACTAGCAATCTTGCGGACGAATCAAAATGGTTATTGCAATGCTTCTTGTATAAAACATGTATACTTGTGTTTTAACATAAATGAAGTGAAATTATTGTTTTTCGACAATTATGTTTCGGTCGGAAAGGTGTGGATGCCGGTTAATCTCATACAAGAGGCGATCACCTTAGTCCTTAAGGGTAGCAACGAATCTGTGGCCAGCTTCGAAAAGG